>JAWQFJ010031649.1:0-12051 GCA_034096865.1 Theodoxus fluviatilis | reverse complement strand
CTTAAATAGCCTTCAAAGGCCGAGAGGCCGTAAAAAACATCCATTCATTCATTCCTTCTCTGGCAAATGACCTGTGCATCTGGGAAATGGGCTGCTGCATCGTTTTTCAGTGCTAAAGACATCCTCAAGGAAAATTGACACCTTCAGTGGGTGTATGTACGTGTGTATGTGAGTTTGTATGTGTGCATGTGCGCGTGTGTGTGAAAACAAAGCTTGATGTATTTGTAAAAAAAAAACATGCAACACTAACGGAGAAACAAAAGCTTTAATAATACCCTACGTACAGTTTTCTTAGGCCCTCTCCTTCAGAGAAGATGAAAATAAACAAAAACATATAAATACAATAAATTAAATAAAACCATCCTCTTTAATGGTGTATGAAAAGTGAAACAAAAAACCAGGATTTACAACAAGCTTATAAACTACCAGTTTCATCTCTCTTATTCATGCACATGAAATAAAGCAAAATACAAACCAAAATAATCAACCAAAACGCCAACAAATTTATAACATCTAACAAGCAATACACTATTCAAAACAAAACCAAAAAAACCCTTCATATATGTTTCCAAAGAAAACTGCTGATTTCAAATGTAAAAGATACAACAACAATGGGTTCATTTTCTGCACTTGATAATGAAAACAGTGAATTTGACTTTTGTGTATATGGCACCCTCTTCGTTACAATATAAAACTGTGGCAGCTGTCTCCATTCCAAACACTTTCCATGGCACAAACAGGTATGGTGCAACATATGAAGGAAAAACGTTTGTCGGTCACAACCACAACCCTAACCAAAGCACACAAAAATCCTGTGGGTCTAATACTGAATATATATTCGAAGCATGGGCACAAACATAAAAATAAACATTAACATAATATTGACAACAGATGACAAGCTCCTGATATATGATGAAGTTTAATAACAGGTTTCACAGACACCAGTGAGAGTTCAATGCAGTTCAAAGAGTTCATTCATTTGAAAATCATCTTCATGAATTATTTACTCTTTTAACGTTAGTTGAAATGAAACATTTTTATCTAATTCAACCTGCACCAATATCACACAGGAACATCTTAGCCAACTATTATCCGATGAATAGAGGGAAGTTGTATGTTAGTCTGATGATTGCCAGACAGGCTTTTTTCCTCGAGCAAAACATATTCCCTTTTCTTTTCATTTGCAGAATTTTTTATTATTCTATTTGTAGAGAAAAAGAGTTTTAAAAAAGAAAAGAAAATTATAATTATAATATTTTAATCAAAACATACTAAAAATATTCTTTTTTAATGATTCCAACGCCAATTTATGAATTTTCATCATGTTCTGTATGTCAATGAAATGCCTGCACAACAGATAAAACTACTACAGAAGTTGCAATTGAGTTTGCAGCTCAAAATATTATCAACAATCATGAATTACATCTAGATCTAAAACATGACCTGACCTTGCATTAGGTATAAAGGTTGACAGGGGGAAAAAATGTCTTTATGAGCAACCACTGATTTAACAGTTTGGAGTAAACAAAGCTTGGGTGATTATACACAGGATTGAAAGGATTAACAATTTGCATTGGGATTGTCTGGTGAATACTTATATGTATAATACTTTAAACATGTATTAAACTGATTTCCTTTGGAATGTCTTTAAAATGAAATACATTTTCCCATCAATTTAATGGAAACAAATAAAGCTTGTATTGTTCATTTCACAAGAGATTCTCACACAATGTGCATCAACAACTCTGGACTTTCTTTAAGATATTAAAACATTCCATTATCACAAAACAGACAGAAACAACACATGATTTAACAGGAGCAGGTTGTATTTGCTTTTTCATAGCTCTCAATCCTGAAGCAAACTGGAATCAGGAAAAAATGTCATATGTTACAATAAATCATTAAAGAAAAAAACCCAATAATGAAAATGCCACTTTATGGCAAATCCAGAATATAAATATGAGGAAAATGTACATTACACAATTAAGTATCAGATGTCATGCATACAGCTAGTGTGGAAGATATTTTCAAACAGAAAAAGGCCAGGCACATTTCTTTAAGTAGCGATGTCTCAATGAAATTGTCATGATGATTATCTGGTTTCAAACAGAAAAAGGCCAGGCACATTTCTTTAAGTAGCGATGTCTCAATGAAATTGTCATGATGATTATCTGGACATATGACTGCAACCAAGAGAGGATATGTGTGTGTGTGTGTGTGTGTGTGTGTGTGTGTGTGTGTGTGTGCATGTATGAATGTGTGTGCATGTGCATGCATGTGTGTGCATGCATGCATGTATGCATGTGTGTGTGCCGCTGTGTGTGTGTGTGTGTTTGTGTGTGTGTGCATTTGTGTGTGTGTGTGTGTGTGTGTGTGTGTGTATGCATGAATGTGTGTGTGTGTTTGTGTGTGTGTGCATTTGCGTGTGTGTAAACTGGCATAAGAAAACTCCGGCTAAAGTTTAGTAAGATCAAACAACTCAAAAGCAACAATCAGGCAAAAGCAATCACCTCCTCATTCATTTATCATTCAGGTAAGAAATTTGCATAGCATTCAAATTGCAACAAGGCAAGAATATTTGGTATACTGCTTAATTGCCTGCTGTTTCATGTTAATGTTTAAAATATCATATTACTTCTTGAGAATACTTCAATCTGTTTAGCTTGATATCATTTTTCAGGCACGTCAATTGAGCTCAAGGTTTCAAGTTATACCACACTCTACAAAAGATGAATGGATGGATGGATGGATGGAGTTTTACGGCTATCAGCCTTTGTTCCGAGTAATCACAATTCAAGTCACAATGTCCCTAGTTATTCGCCTCTCATAAATCGCGTAGGGAAACGCGGTGGATCAATTCCTACCCCGAACCCACAAGGGGACTCTGCAAAAGAACAGAAAGGTAAAACCTTGTCTCCACTAAATGTGTCATGTCTTCTATAACCTCTCAGCGACATCACATGTATCCAACACTTCTTTGCCCATGCTTGTGGCTGTTCAAATGTTACTATGTAGTTTATAGTTTGCTGACACTTCCCAGCAATTTTAAATTTACGGTCCAAAGGAAATTTAGCACCGAAAAACAACCACAAAAAATTGGGCAGAGTCAGAGTGCTTCAAGCAGACTGGGCATTCCCCATCATTCGACTCATTTACTCTTGGCTGCCTCCAGCATCTTGACAATGATGGGGTCCCTGGCACAGCACAGAGGAGTGCGTCCCTTGTGGTCCATCATGTTGACAGCTGCTGGTCCTGCCTTCAGCAGCTCCTCCACAGCGGCTGTGTGTCCCCTCTCGGCTGCCTGGAGACAGAAACAGCCAAGGATTAACTCTTGAGGGAAAAGTGCTGAGTAAGGGGTGTTTTTGATACAATATTCAAGGATATTTTCATGAATAGTATACTTGAAAATACCAACTACTGCAAAATAGGTGGTATATAAAACTACATCTGATCAATTGACAACAAGACACTTGCATAGTACATCCCACTTTGAACACATGCAAGGAAGAGTTCTGTCCCTTGACTTGAGCTGCATCTGGGCATGACTAACTGTTCTATATGACACTTTGGCTCTATTCATGAAAAAAAAGTGAGTCACTCCCACCTACATGCAAAGAATTGAATAATGCATTCTCCTCCTTTTGGAAAAATCACAGACCTACAATACTGAAGATTTTTTCTTTCCCGAATGAAGAATCTCAACATCCCTTCCTAGTTTCAATACTGATTGACCTTCCAACTGTTGGCAGGAACATCCGAATTTTTCTGTGAAAAGGTAAGAAACTGAAACCTATGCTCTGCACTTCAACTTCCAGTGTCCATGTCTGTCCTACATGAAAACATACACTTCTAATGAGTGAAAAAATAAGGGTAAAGGGGAAGGGGGTTGAGGTGAGGGGGAAGGGGGAACGAGGAAGAGGAAGAGGAAGAGGAGGAGGATGAGGAGGAGGAGGAGGAGGAGGAGGAGGAGGAGGAGGAGGAGGAGGAGGAGGAGGAGGAGGCCTGTTTATGGCTAATAAGTGAATAAAATTACACTCTAAAACTATATATATATAAAGTCATTTCCTTCGTTAAAAATAAGAGCCCCTCCCTTACAAACTTTAAAGTGACCTGCATGCAGAGATTCATTACCACTTTCAAACCTTCACCCTATAAACACTTAATGAACTGGTCACAAGAGTAAAACTGCCAGTACAAAAAAACTGGTATGTGCAGTGATTCAAACATCACACTGGCACAAGAAACTCCTGAAATGTCAAGCTGACCCAGACAATACACTGGCATGCAAAAAACCCAAACAGGATTGTAGAATAACCCAGCAGATATGGAACAAGGAAGAGAGAGAGAGAGAGTTCACCTTGTGCAGAGGAGTGATGCCATCATCATCTATCAGCAGAGGATTGGCACCACTCCTGAGCAACAACCGAAGAACGTCTATGTGTCCTGTATAGGCCACACGGTGCAGTGGCGTGGCCTGGCCCAGCTTGGTTGTAGCATTGACTTTGGCTCCATAGGACAGCAGCAGTTCACAGATCTTCACATGGCCATTTCTGCTTGCATAGTGCTGGAACAAAAATATGAGAGCATCGAGGCTTCACAGTTGTCTCCAGTGCAATCAGTCAACAAATGCTTGCGATATGTTTCAGGTCAAAAGCACTTTGAAAGAGCCAACTTCCACACACAGAAAAATTATCATACTCTTGTCTTTTGTCAAAGATGCAGGGGCAATCAAGAAAAAAAATCTCATGTGAATCACAAGGCGAAGTTTAAAAAAATCTATTCATATACACATATCACAGAATGATATGTGACCAATTGTTTCTTTTTTCCCGCTGAAGATACAGAAGTACAAGAAATTATTCCATATGAATTAACAAATTATTTACACTTTCATACATCACCTGATGAACAAGGAGGCTCTTGATTTTGATTATGAGAGTGTAAAACCTGCAAACGTTGGCAAGAACAGATAATGACAACATCTGCTTCTACATCTATCTCTTCCTCCTAAAGTGTATGATAAACCAGAAAGAGCAAGAATATTGCAACCAAAGAGTCAAATATTAAAACAAAAATGACCACAAGGAGTGCTTAAAGGTGTAGGGAACATGATTTAATGAAGAATACAACATTTGGGCATCCTGTGGTCTATATTTTAGCGACGTTTTGAAAATCAGACAACTCTAACATCTCGCAAAACAAAAAGAAAAACTTATAGAAGTCTGCAAGTTGGTCCTAAACATTACACTTGCCCCTCACATTCAACACTAAGAACAGAGTGATACTCAAAACAAAACTAACCAAGCCAGTGTATCCCGACTTATCGGTGTCATTTACGTCAGCTCCCTTCTGTAAACGCTGCAGCACGTCCGCGGTGTCACCGGCCAGACATGAGGACCATATGCCCCTCTCGAAGTCCATTTCATCTAACGTTTGGTGCACCGAAGCGGCGGTTGACTGACAAGCACAGTCGTGCGAATGCGTGTGGTGGATATCACTGCTAGCATGCATCGCTGCAGACATCGTTGTTTGATATGTGACGTCAAACTGTCGAGGCTCTCGAATACGTGCCGAAGTTCACATCAGATTGGTGAACAACTTCCTAGCGGTATTTGCACAGCCGCAAACGTCAACAGCGGTGGAGGGGAGGTAATACGTTCTGTCGATCTCCTTTGCGACTAGAGTTACCTCACTTTACGTCACACAGCGCCAACTTCGATTTCTGCAGGATTTTGTACTGCTACTATTTCTCTCAGAGATTGTGGTATGGGTTTGATTTACGAATTGTGAGTATACTCATTATGGTTACATGTGTTTCATCGCAGAAGGCAGTTGGGTTCTCTCTGTAACATAGTCTATTGGCTAGTTAGACTGTTTTTTCTGTTGTCTGCACGTATTAATATTGTCAATGATCAGCATCTCTCTCAACACACGGTGGTGGGGGGGGGGGCAGGGGGGGGAAGAGGAGGAGGAGAGATGCATGATCATTGACAATAATTAATACGTGCAGACAACAGAAAAAACAGTCTAACTAGCCAATAGACTATGTTACAGAGAGAACCCAACTGCCTTCTGCGATGAAACACATGTAACCATAATGAGTATACTCACAATTCGTAAATCAAACCCATACCACAATCTCTGAGAGAAATAGTAGCAGTACAAAATCCTGCAGAAATCGAAGTTGGCGCTGTGTGACGTAAAGTGAGGTAACTCTAGTCGCAAAGGAGATCGACAGAACGTATTACCTCCCCTCCACCGCTGTTGACGTTTGCGGCTGTGCAAATACCGCTAGGAAGTTGTTCACCAATCTGATGTGAACTTCGGCACGTATTCGAGAGCCTCGACAGTTTGACGTCACATATCAAACAACGATGTCTGCAGCGATGCATGCTAGCAGTGATATCCACCACACGCATTCGCACGACTGTGCTTGTCAGTCAACCGCCGCTTCGGTGCACCAAACGTTAGATGAAATGGACTTCGAGAGGGGCATATGGTCCTCATGTCTGGCCGGTGACACCGCGGACGTGCTGCAGCGTTTACAGAAGGGAGCTGACGTAAATGACACCGATAAGTCGGGATACACTGGCTTGGTTAGTTTTGTTTTGAGTATCACTCTGTTCTTAGTGTTGAATGTGAGGGGCAAGTGTAATGTTTAGGACCAACTTGCAGACTTCTATAAGTTTTTCTTTTTGTTTTGCGAGATGTTAGAGTTGTCTGATTTTCAAAACGTCGCTAAAATATAGACCACAGGATGCCCAAATGTTGTATTCTTCATTAAATCATGTTCCCTACACCTTTAAGCACTCCTTGTGGTCATTTTTGTTTTAATATTTGACTCTTTGGTTGCAATATTCTTGCTCTTTCTGGTTTATCATACACTTTAGGAGGAAGAGATAGATGTAGAAGCAGATGTTGTCATTATCTGTTCTTGCCAACGTTTGCAGGTTTTACACTCTCATAATCAAAATCAAGAGCCTCCTTGTTCATCAGGTGATGTATGAAAGTGTAAATAATTTGTTAATTCATATGGAATAATTTCTTGTACTTCTGTATCTTCAGCGGGAAAAAAGAAACAATTGGTCACATATCATTCTGTGATATGTGTATATGAATAGATTTTTTTAAACTTCGCCTTGTGATTCACATGAGATTTTTTTTCTTGATTGCCCCTGCATCTTTGACAAAAGACAAGAGTATGATAATTTTTCTGTGTGTGGAAGTTGGCTCTTTCAAAGTGCTTTTGACCTGAAACATATCGCAAGCATTTGTTGACTGATTGCACTGGAGACAACTGTGAAGCCTCGATGCTCTCATATTTTTGTTCCAGCACTATGCAAGCAGAAATGGCCATGTGAAGATCTGTGAACTGCTGCTGTCCTATGGAGCCAAAGTCAATGCTACAACCAAGCTGGGCCAGGCCACGCCACTGCACCGTGTGGCCTATACAGGACACATAGACGTTCTTCGGTTGTTGCTCAGGAGTGGTGCCAATCCTCTGCTGATAGATGATGATGGCATCACTCCTCTGCACAAGGTGAACTCTCTCTCTCTCTCTTCCTTGTTCCATATCTGCTGGGTTATTCTACAATCCTGTTTGGGTTTTTTGCATGCCAGTGTATTGTCTGGGTCAGCTTGACATTTCAGGAGTTTCTTGTGCCAGTGTGATGTTTGAATCACTGCACATACCAGTTTTTTTGTACTGGCAGTTTTACTCTTGTGACCAGTTCATTAAGTGTTTATAGGGTGAAGGTTTGAAAGTGGTAATGAATCTCTGCATGCAGGTCACTTTAAAGTTTGTAAGGGAGGGGCTCTTATTTTTAACGAAGGAAATGACTTTATATATATATAGTTTTAGAGTGTAATTTTATTCACTTATTAGCCATAAACAGGCCTCCTCCTCCTCCTCCTCCTCCTCCTCCTCCTCCTCCTCCTCCTCCTCCTCCTCCTCCTCATCCTCCTCCTCTTCCTCTTCCTCTTCCTCGTTCCCCCTTCCCCCTCACCTCAACCCCCTTCCCCTTTACCCTTATTTTTTCACTCATTAGAAGTGTATGTTTTCATGTAGGACAGACATGGACACTGGAAGTTGAAGTGCAGAGCATAGGTTTCAGTTTCTTACCTTTTCACAGAAAAATTCGGATGTTCCTGCCAACAGTTGGAAGGTCAATCAGTATTGAAACTTGGAAGGGATGTTGAGATTCTTCATTCGGGAAAGAAAAAATCTTCAGTATTGTAGGTCTGTGATTTTTCCAAAAGGAGGAGAATGCATTATTCAATTCTTTGCATGTAGGTGGGAGTGACTCACTTTTTTTTCATGAATAGAGCCAAAGTGTCATATAGAACAGTTAGTCATGCCCAGATGCAGCTTAAGTCAAGGGACAGAACTCTTCCTTGCATGTGTTCAAAGTGGGATGTACTATGCAAGTGTCTTGTTGTCAATTGATCAGATGTAGTTTTATATACCACCTATTTTGCAGTAGTTGGTATTTTCAAGTATACTATTCATGAAAATATCCTTGAATATTGTATCAAAAACACCCCTTACTCAGCACTTTTCCCTCAAGAGTTAATCCTTGGCTGTTTCTGTCTCCAGGCAGCCGAGAGGGGACACACAGCCGCTGTGGAGGAGCTGCTGAAGGCAGGACCAGCAGCTGTCAACATGATGGACCACAAGGGACGCACTCCTCTGTGCTGTGCCAGGGACCCCATCATTGTCAAGATGCTGGAGGCAGCCAAGAGTAAATGAGTCGAATGATGGGGAATGCCCAGTCTGCTTGAAGCACTCTGACTCTGCCCAATTTTTTGTGGTTGTTTTTCGGTGCTAAATTTCCTTTGGACCGTAAATTTAAAATTGCTGGGAAGTGTCAGCAAACTATAAACTACATAGTAACATTTGAACAGCCACAAGCATGGGCAAAGAAGTGTTGGATACATGTGATGTCGCTGAGAGGTTATAGAAGACATGACACATTTAGTGGAGACAAGGTTTTACCTTTCTGTTCTTTTGCAGAGTCCCCTTGTGGGTTCGGGGTAGGAATTGATCCACCGCGTTTCCCTACGCGATTTATGAGAGGCGAATAACTAGGGACATTGTGACTTGAATTGTGATTACTCTGAACAAAGGCTGATAAGCCGTAAAACTCCATCCATCTATCCATCCATTCATCTTTTGTAGAGTGTGGTATAACTTGAAACCTTGAGCTCAATTGACGTGCCTGAAAAATGATATCAAGCTAAACAGATTGAAGTATTCTCAAGAAGCAATATGATATTTTAAACATTAACATGAAACAGCAGACAATTAAGCAGTATACCAAATATTCTTGCCTTGTTGCAATTTGAATGCTATGCAAATTTCTTACCTGAATGATAAATGAATGAGGAGGTGATTGCTTTTGCCTGATTGTTGCTTTTGAGTTGTTTGATCTTACTAAACTTTAGCAGGAGTTTTCTTATGCCAGTTTACACACACGCAAATGCACACACACACAAACACACACACACACATTCATGCATACACACACACACACACACACACACAAATGCACACACACACAAACACACACACACACAGCAGCACACACACATGCATACATGCATGCATGCACACACATGCATGCACATGCACACACATTCATGCATGCACACACACACACACACACACACTCACACACACACACACACACGTATCCTCTCTTGGTTGCAGTCATATGTCCAGATAATCATCATGACAATTTCATTGAGACATCGCTACTTAAAGAAATGTGCCTGGCCTTTTTCTGTTTGAAACCAGATAATCATCATGACAATTTCATTGAGACATCGCTACTTAAAGAAATGTGCCTGGCCTTTTTCTGTTTGAAAATATCTTCCACACTAGCTGTATGCATGACATCTGATACTTAATTGTGTAATGTACATTTTCCTCATATTTATATTCTGGATTTGCCATAAAGTGGCATTTTCATTATTGGGTTTTTTTCTTTAATGATTTATTGTAACATATGACATTTTTCCTGATTCCAGTTTGCTTCAGGATTGAGAGCTATGAAAAAGCAAATACAACCTGCTCCTGTTAAATCATGTGTTGTTTCTGTCTGTTTTGTGATAATGGAATGTTTTAATATCTTAAAGAAAGTCCAGAGTTGTTGATGCACATTGTGTGAGAATCTCTTGTGAAATGAACAATACAAGCTTTATTTGTTTCCATTAAATTGATGGGAAAATGTATTTCATTTTAAAGACATTCCAAAGGAAATCAGTTTAATACATGTTTAAAGTATTATACATATAAGTATTCACCAGACAATCCCAATGCAAATTGTTAATCCTTTCAATCCTGTGTATAATCACCCAAGCTTTGTTTACTCCAAACTGTTAAATCAGTTGTTGCTCATAAAGACATTTTTTCCCCCTGTCAACCTTTATACCTAATGCAAGGTCAGGTCATGTTTTAGATCTAGATGTAATTCATGATTGTTGATGATGATTTTGATAGGCTGGCAAGCCCGAATTTGCAACTTCTGTAGGTATGTTTTATCTGTTGTGCAAGTCATTTCATTGAACATACAGAACATGATGGTAGAGATCATAAATTTGGCGTTGGAAGCATTGAAAAAGGATATTTGTAGTATGTTTTGATTAAAATACGTCTAATTATAATTTGTCCCTTTTCTTTTTATAAAACTCTTTTTCCTCCGACAAATAGAATATAGAAAGATTACTGCAGAATGATGAAAGAAAAGGGAATAATGTTTTTGCTCAGACGGAAAAAGAGCGTGTTCCGTGCATGGACATCACTCGGAACTAACATACACACCTTTCCTCTAGTCATCCGATTACTAGTTTGGGCTAAAGATTTTCTCCTGTGTGATATGGTGCAGGTTGAATTAGATGACCAAATGTTTTCCATTTCAACTAACGTTAAGAGGAGTAAATATTTCATGGAGATATGATTTTGAGGATGAAAATGAAACTCGTTGGACTGCAAGTGACTCAATCCCTAGGTGTCTGTGAAAACCTGTTCTTAAACTTCATGCATATTGATCAGGAGCTTGTCATCTGTTGGTCTCAATGGATCTGTTAATGTTATAATTTTTATGGTTGTGCCCAATGGCTATCTGAATATATTATTCAGTATTAGACACCACAGGAGTATTGTGTTGCTTTGGTTAGTGTGTTGTCAGGTTGTGACCGACACAAACGTTTTTCCTTCCTTCAATGTTTGCAACCATAAACCTGTTTGGTAGCCATGGAAGGATGTTTGGAATGGAGACAGCATGCCACAGTTTTATATTGTAACGAAGGAGTGGTGCCATATACACGAAGAGTCAAATTACGCTGTTTTCCATTATCAAGTGCGAAAATGAACCCCTTGTTTGTTGTTATTCCCCTTTTTGTTTTTTACGAATTTGAACTCAGTCGGTGTTCTTTGGAAGCAGCTAATGAAGGGGTTTTTTGGTTTTGTTTTGCATAGTGTATTTGCTTTGTTGAGGATGTTAGGAGATTTGTTGGCGTTTTGGTGTGATTGGGGGTATTTTGGTTTGGTATTTTTGCTATTATATTTCATGTAAGCATGAGTAAGGAGGAGATGAACCTGGTAGTTTTATAAGCTTGTTGTAAAGCCTGGTTTTTTTTTGTTCACACTCACTCTGTTTATCATACAGCCATTAAGAGGAGTGGTTTTTTATTTTATTTATTGTGTTTATGTGTTTTTTGTTTATTTTTCATCTTCATCGTGAAGGAGTAGGGCCTAAGAAAACTGTACGTAGGGTGTTATTAAAGCTTTTAGTTTCTCCCGGTTAGTGTTGGCATGTGTTGTGTTTTTACAAATACAGATCAAGCTTTTGTTTTCTAAGGGCTACCCAACGCGCACAGATGCACACACACCAAACTACAAATACGCGACGTGCGCATTACACCCACTGAAGGTGTCGATTTGTCCTTGAGGATGTCTTTAGTACACTGAAAAACGATGCATGCCAGCCCATTTCCCCAGATGCACAGGTCACTTTTGCCGGGAAGGGAAGTGAATGAATGGATGTTTTT
>JAWQFJ010031647.1:0-10828 GCA_034096865.1 Theodoxus fluviatilis | reverse complement strand
TCGTTACTACTTCACCCCGTTAGTCCCATCAGGTCGGACAAAACTGGCAGCCATTAGATGCACAGACATTCTCCATCGTAACCCTCATCCCCTTCCCCCACAACCCCACCCCTACCCCCACTCGACCTCATATCCATCCACCCCCACCCCCACCCCCACCCCCAACCCCACCCAGCCCCTCGCCATTCCGCTCAACCAATCCTTTCAAATCCGCGACCAAACACGTCCATCTTAACCAGACCACTCTTGCCCGTGCTGGAAGTATTCAGATAGCACGCATTTAATATCTCTCGCATCAGTGGGCACCAGTAATTTGATTTCCTGCTAGAGCGCTGCTGTTTGGTGTATCGCCAGTGCTGACGCTTACGGTGAAAAATGCATGGGCCAGGCCACCCCTCTCAAAGTCCATTTATTCCGCGCGAAAGCTTTTCGAGTGAAGCGAGAGTGCCACATTGCGAATAACATTACCCAGCATTCCCTCGGGACCACGTGACTGCATGCTGAGCTTGCGCATGCGTGGTAATGGTTATGGCCTGAGGTGTGGCGAGAGAGAGAGACAGAGATAGAAAGGGAGAGGAAGGGAGAGAGAGAGAGAGAGAGAGAGAGAGAGAGAGAGAGAGAGAGAGAGAGAGAGAGAGAGGGGGGGGGGAGGGACGGATGGAAGGACTGACGGACAGACAGACAAGCAGACAGACAGACAGACACTCAGACAGACACACAAACAGACACACAGACAGACAGACAGACAGACAGACAGACAGACAGACAGACAGGCAGACAGATAGGCTGGCAGGCAAGGCAGGCAGGCAGACCAACCGACAGAGCGAGCGAGCGAGCGAGAGCAAGAGAGAGAGAGAAAGAGAGAGAGAGAGAGAGAGAGAGAGAGAGAGAGAGAGAAGGGAGAGAGAGAGAGAGATTGAGAGAGAGAGATTGAGAGAGAGAGAGAGACAGAACGAGAGAAAGAGGGAGAAAGAGAGAGAGAGAGAGAATGCGAGAGAGAGACAGACAGAACGAGAGAATGAGAGAGAAAGAGAGAGAGAAAGCGAGAGAGAGAATGCGAGAGAGAGAGAGAAAGCGAGAGAGAGAGAAAGCGAGAGAGAGAGAGAGAGAGATTTTTTCCTGAAAAACAGTTATGTATTTGCTACACAGTTGTCAACGAGGATTCAGTGTAAGCGACACAGTTGCAGCAGAGACGTACAGGAGATAACTACAAAAGCTCGACAAAGCACGGCAATTATCGATTTCTCAAACAGAAAGCCACTGTCACCCTACCTCGCCAGACACACAGCTTTTTTCCATGCGCGCTCCATCACATCAACGTGATTAAAACATCAATCATCGGTCGATGTCACACTGCAATCTGACAAAGAGAGAGAAAAAAAGGGGGGGGGGGGTGAGAAACAAGGGAAGATAACCGCGTTTGGCTGTCGGAGCTCTTCATCCTGACACACTGAAAAATGAATATGGAGTGGACAGCTGTCCCCCCCACCCCGCCCCACCCCCCACACACACTGTATGGATCCCCTGGTTACGAGTTTTACAGGGCCTTGCTCGGGTAGCTCCAGCAGGTACGCGCCCAGAGAACTCTGTGGGCCACCAAAGGTCATGTTGTAGGGGCGGAGTTCTCTCCCTTAGGCCCTGTCCGTCACTCCATTAGCAATGCCAGTCTCTCTGTTTGTCCGTCTCTCAGTTTGTCCTTCTCTCAGTTTGTCCGTCTCTCTGTTGTCTGTCTCTCTATTTGTCCGTCTCTCTGTTGTTTGTCTCTCTATTTGTCCGTCTCTCTGTTTGTCCGTCTCTCAGTTTGTCCGTCTCTCTGTTGTTTGTCTCTCTATTTGTCCGTCTCTCTGTTTGTCCGTCTCTCAGTTTGTCCGTCTCTCTATTGTCTGTCTCTCTATTTGTCCGTCTCTCTGTTTGTCCGTCTCTCAGTTTGTCCGTCTCTCAGTTTGTCCGTCTCTCTGTTTGTCCGTCTCTCTGTTTGTCCGTCTCTCTATTGTCTGTCTCTCTATTTGTCCGTCTCTCTGTTTGTCCGTCTCTCAGTTTGTCCGTCTCTCAGTTTGTCCGTCTCTCAGTTTGTCCGTCTCTCTATTGTCTGTCTCTCTATTTGTCCGTCTCTCTGTTTGTCCGTCTCTCTATTGTCTGTCTCTCTATTTGTCCGTCTCTCTGTTTGTCCGTCTCTCAGTTTGTCCGTCTCTCTATTGTCTGTCTCTCTATTTGTCCGTCTCTCTGTTTGTCCGTCTCTCTGTTTGTCCGTCTCTCTGTTTGTCCGTCTCTCTATTGTCTGTCTCTCTATTTGTCCGTCTCTCTGTTTGTCCGTCTCTCGGTTTGTCCGTCTCTCTGTTGTCCGTCTCTCGGTTTGTCCGTCTCTCAGTTTGTCCGTCTCTCTATTTGTCCGTCTCTCTGTTTGTCCGTCTCTCTGTTTGTCCGTCTCTCTATTTGTCCGTCTCTCTGTTGTCCGTCTCTCGGTTTGTCCGTCTCTGTTTGTCCGTCTCTCTGTTTGTCCGTCTCTGTTTGTCCGTCTCTCTGTTTGTCCGTCTCTCTGTTTGTCCGTCTCTGTTTGTCCGGCTCTCAGTTTGTCCGTCTCTCTATTTGTCCGTCTCTCTGTTTGTCCGGCTCTGTTTGTCCGGCTCTCAGTTTGTCCGTCTCTCTATTTGTCCGTCTCTCTGTTTGTCCGTCTCTGTTTGTCCGTCCCTCTATTGTCTGTCTCTCTATTTGTCCGTCTCTCTGATTGTCCGGCTCTCAGTTTGTCCGTCTCTCTATTTGTCCGTCTCTCTGTTTGTCCGTCTCTGTTTGTCCGTCTCTCTATTGTCTGTCTCTCTATTTGTCCGTCTCTCTGTTTGTCCGGCTCTCAGTTTGTCCGTCTCTCTATTTGTCCGTCTCTCTGTTTGTCCGTCTCTCTGTTTGTCCGTCTCTCTATTTGTCCGTCTCTCTGTTTGTCCGGCTCTCAGTTTGTCCGTCTCTCTATTTGTCCGTCTCTCAGTTTGTCCGTCTCTCTATTTGTCCGTCTCTCAGTTTGTCCGTCTCTCTATTTGTCCGTCTCTGTTTGTCCGTCTCTCTATTTGTCCGTCTCTCTATTTGTCCGTCTCTCAGTTTGTCCGTCTCTCTATTTGTCCGTCTCTCTGTTTGTCCGGCTCTCAGTTTGTCCGTCTCTCTGTTTGTCCGTCTCTCAGTTTGTCCGTCTCTGTTTGTCCGTCTCTCTGTTTGTCCGGCTCTCAGTTTGTCCGTCTCTGTTTGTCCGTCTCTCTGTTTGTCCGGCTCTCAGTTTGTCCGTCTCTCTGTTTGTCCGTCTCTCTGTTTGTCCGTCTCTCAGTTTGTCCGTCTCTGTTTGTCCGTCTCTCTGTTTGTCCGTCTCTGTTTGTCCGTCTCTGTTTGTCCGTCTCTCTGTTTGTCCGTCTCTCTATTGTCCGTCTCTCGGTTTGTCCGTCTCTGTTTTTCCGTCTCTCTGTTTGTCCGTCACGCTGTTTGTCCGTCTCTCGGTTTGTCCGTCACGCTGTTTGTCCGTCTCTCTGTTTGTCCGTCTCTCTGTTTGTCCGTCACGCTGTTTGTCCGTCACGCTGTTTGTCCGTCTCTCTGTTTGTCCGTCACGCTGTTTGTCCGTCACGCTGTTTGTCCGTCTCTCGGTTTGTCCGTCTCTGTCCGTCTCTCTGTTTGTCTGTCTCTCTGTCCGTCTCTGTTTGTCCGTCTCTGTTTGTCCGTCTCTCTGTCCGTCTCTGTTTGTCCGTCTCTCTGTTTGTCCGTCTCTGTTTGTCCGTCTCTCTGTTTGTCCGTCTCTGTTTGTCCGTCTCTGTTTGTCCGTCTGTCCGTCCGTCGACTCTTTGTGAGTATGCCTGTCTGTATGTGTGTGTGTGTGTGTTTGTGTGTGTGCGTGTGTGTGTGTGTGTGTGTGTGTGTGTGTGCGTGTGTGTGTGTGCGTGTGTGCGTGTGTGTGTGTGTGTGTGTGTGTGTGTGTGTGTGTGTGCATGTGTGTGTGTGTGTGTGTGCGCGCGCGCATGTGTGTGCATGACACTTACTTTAACAACTCTGTACATCGACAGGTCAGCATGAGGATCACCATCGCCATCGTCTGTCTGGCGTTGCTCTACACACAGGAAGTGACGTCACGGTATGTGCGAAAGACGCGAGCGTTCCGAGGCGGGGACCGGATGCCGATGCTTGGCAAACGCACGACAGAGTTATCCCGCCTGCAGCTGTTGGAGGGCTTGTCCCAGGGGTCGCAACTCCAGGATGGCGTTCCTTCCAGGTGAGTCTGCAGAGTTGCTACCCTTGCATCATCCGCGTTTTGCTAGTGGGGAAGTAGTATACGAGGCAAATACGTACGCTGTGTTCAGTGTGTAAATGGTTAGTGCCCGAAGAAACGCATTTTGTACGAAAAGAAATGCACATGTTAATTTACAACTACTGTGTACATGCTTCCATCCAAAGTGAATTCCTGATTTAAAGGTGCAAACTATGAAACCGTCTATTAATTCCCGAATTGCGAGTTGTGAAATGTCTGACTGCAAATCTGTTTGCAATAGCGTGCATGCCCATGTGCAGGTCTGCTACTGAACTTGGACAATGTCCATCTGCGCAGGTTGATTCAAGAGTGAAACCAGACAAAGGCATGCCAAAATGTCCAGGTGCTCATTTAAATGCACACATTGTCTCCTTGCGGCGGTGTTTTAAGCTGCATTGCGTTCATTTCCTGGTACTCATTTAAAGGTGCACATTGTCCTTTTACAAATACATTAGGAGACACCGTCTGACTAAACGCAAGTCTATTTAAAGATGCACAATATCAAGTTGCAGGCATGAAATTAAACGTATATCTGTTGATTTGCAGATCTAATAAATTGCTCACAGTCGTACACGAGGCAATTCCACACGCCACACAGACTGACAAAAATATCTTCCAATGGCAGATCGCTACTGACGCTCTTGCTCCACTATAGCCAACCGTGATTGGCTGCCACAATGACGTTTGCTCCACTATAGCCAGCCGTGATTGGCTGCCACAATGACGTTTGCTCCACTATAGCCAGCCGTGATTGGCTGCCACAATGACGTTTGCTCCACTATAGCCAGCCGTGATTGGCTGCCACAATGACGCTTGCTCCACTATAGCCAGCCGTGATTGGCTGCCACAATGACGCTTGCTCCACTATAGCCAGCCGTGATTGGCTGCCACAATGACGCTTGCTCCACTATAGCCAGCCGTGATTGGCTGCCACAGTGACGCCTGCTCCACTATAGCCAGCCGTGATTGGCTGCCACAATGACGCTTGCTCCACTATAGCCAGCCGTGATTGGCTGCCACAATGACGCTTGCTCCACTATAGCCATCCGTGATTGGCTGCCACAATGACGCTTGCTCCACTGTTGCCAGCCGTGATTGGCTGCCACAATGACGCTTGCTCCTCTATTGCCAGCCGTGATTGGCTGCCACAATGACGCTTGCTCCACTGTTGCCAGCCGTGATTGGCTGCCACAATGACGCTTGCTCCACTATAGCCAGCCGTGATTGGCTGCCACAATGACGCTTGCTCCACTGTTGCCAGCCGTGATTGGCTGCCACAATGACGCTTGCTCCTCTATTGCCAGCCGTGATTGGCTGCCACAATGACGCTTGCTCCACTGTTGCCAGCCGTGATTGGCTGCCACAATGACGTTTGCTTCACTATAGCCAACCGTGATTGGCTGCCACAATGACGTTTGCTTCACTATAGCCAGCCGTGATTGGCTGCCACAATGACGTTTGCTCCACTATAGCCAGCCGTGATTGGCTGCCACAATGACGCTTGCTCCACTATAGCCAGCCGTGATTGGCTGCCACAATGACGTTTGCGAGAACGCCAGGATAAAATCGCCTCGTGTACGGCGGCCTTTAGGTGCACATTCTAAATCTTCGGTGCGATTTTAAAGATGCAAACTTTTCACTTTCAAGTGCGTATTTATAGGTGCACATTGTGTATTTGCAGGTGTGTATTTAATGGTCCACATCTTGCATTTGCAGGTGTGTATTTAAAAGTCCGCTCGTTACACTTCCAGTTGTACATAAAATGTGCACACCCTGCATTCGCAGGAACGTTTTTAAAGGTGCACACTTTACATGCACCGAAGTATCTAAAGGTGCACACTTTACCCACGCAGATGCGTATTTAAGGTGCACACTTTACCCGCGCAGATGTGTACCCAAAGATGCACACTTACACTTGTAGGTGTGCATTTAAAGGTGCACACTTTACACTTCCAGGTGTGTATTTAAAGGTGCACACTTTACACATGCACATATTTATGTAAAGGTGCACACTTTACAATTGCAGATGTGTATTTAAAAGTGCACGCTTTATACTTTACTTGCAGGTGTGTATTTAAGGGTGCGCGCTTTACACTTCCAGGCGTGTATGTAAAGATGCACACTTTTCACTTGCAGATATGTATTTAAAGGTGCGCATTTTACACTTGCAGATATGTATTTAAAGGTGCACAATTTACACTTGCAGATATGTATTTGAAGGTGCGCATTTACGCTTGTTGGTGTGTATTTAAAGATGCACAATTTACACATGCGGGTGTGTATTTAAAAATGCACTCTTTACACTTGTTTATGTAAAATGATTACAGTTTATTTGCAGATGCTTATTTAAAGGTGCTCTTTGTCAACTTGCAAGTGTTTGTTTATTTAAAGTTATTCATTTACAACTTCCAGGTGTTTGTTTGAATGTGTTCACTGTTTCCTTGCAGTTGTTTATTTAAGATGCTCTTTGTCTAATTGCAGGTGTTTGTTCGTTCAAAGGTGTTCATTCACTACCTGCAAATGTTTATCTAAAGATGCGCGTTGTCTATGTACAGGTGTTTGTTTCTTCATAAGCGTTCATTCACTGCTTGTAGGTGTTTGTTTGAAGGTGTTCATTGTTTCTTTGCATATGTTTATTTAAGCTGCTTTCTGTCTACTTGCCGGTGTTTGTTTATTGAAAGACGTTCATTTACTAATTGCAGGTGGTTTTTTTAAATAAAGATGTTCATTGACTATTTGCAGATGTGTGTTTATTGAAAGCTGTACATTGTTTCCTTGCAGGTGCTTGATTATTGAAAGTGTTCATTGTTTACCTGCAAATGCTTGTTTTTTTTAATGTGTTCATTGTTTACCTGCAAGTGCTTGCTTATTGAAATGCATTAATTTTTTACCTGCAGGTATTTGTATATGGAAAGGTGTTCATTGTTTACCTGCAGGTGCTTGTTTATTGAAATATGTTCATTTTCTAATTGCAGGTGCTTGTTTATTGAAAGGTGTTCATTGTTTACCTGCAGGTGCTTGTTTATTGAAAGGTGTTCATTGTTTATCTGCAGGTGTTTGTTTATTGAAAGGTGTTCATTGTTTACCTGCAGGTGCTTGTTTATTGAAATGTATTCATTGTTTACCTGCAGGTGTTTGTTTGTTGAAAGGTGTTCATTGTTTACCTGCAGGTGTTTGTTTGTTGAAAGGTGTTCATTGTTTACCTGCAGGTGTTTGTTTATTGAAAGGTGTTCATTGTTTATCTGCAGGTGTTTGTTTATTGAAATGTATTTATTGTTTACCTGCAGGTGCTTGTTTATTGAAATGTATTCATTGTTTACCTGCAGGTGTTTGTTTGTTGAAAGGTGTTCATTGTTTACCTGCAGGCGCTTGTTTATTGAAATGTATATATATTGTTTACCTGCAAGTGCTTGTTTATTGAAAGGTGTTTATTGTTTACCTGCAGTTGTTTGTTTGTTGAAAGGTGTTTTGTTTACCTGCAGGTGCTTGTTTATTGAAAGGTGTTTATTGTTTACCTGCAGGTGCTTGTTTATTGAAATGTATTCATTGTTTACCTGCAGGTCAGCCCTGACTCCTGAGCAGCTCGCCCTGCTGATGAACTCTGACTTCATGTTTGCCCTCTCGGTCGCCGCCAACGTCGTGGACGCCAACGGTGAGTGGGGATCGAAGCTGTGATGGTGAGTGGAGATCGAAGCTGTGACGGTGAGTGGAGATCGAAGCTGTGACGGTGAGTGGAGATCGAAGCTGTGACGGTGAGTGGAGATCGAAGCTGTGACGGTGAGTGGAGATCGAAGCTGTGACGGTGAGTGGAGATCGAAGCTGTGACGGCAGTTTTCCTCATAGAAGGTTTTCTAAAAGACCTCTAGTCAGAGCCAAGACCATGATGGACTTCGCTACTGTTGCGGTCATGTGTTTTTCGTTTATTTGTTTGTTTGTTTGTTTGCTTGCTTGTTTGTTTGCTTGCTTGCCTGCTAGTTTGATTATATGCTTCCTTACCCACAGGAATCATGCCGTGATTGTCTTTGTGCTAATTGCGTACTGTGGACGTCCTTTATTGTATTCTGTGTCTCCTCTGCCCGTCTTTGTCTCATCATTGCTTATCTCTGTCAATGATTGTCAGATTCTTTCTGCCTTTGTGTTTCGCTCTGCCCCTCCCTCCCTCCCTCCCTCCCTCCCTCATCCCTCTCTCTCTCTCTCTATCTCTCTGTCCCTCTCTCTCTCTCTCTCTCTCTCGCTCTCTCTCTCTGCCCCCCCCCCTCTCTCTCTCTCTCTCTCTCTCTCTCTCTCTCTATGTTTGTGTCTGTGTGCGTGCGTGTGTGTGTGTGTGTGTGTGTGTGCGTGCGTGCGTGCGCGCGCGCGAATGTTAATCTCATCCATCTTGCTTAGTTCTCATAAGTGCTGACTTTGCCAAGTTGGAAGACGTATACAATCGTGGTTTTCTATCTGCAGGTGATGGCGTCATATCACCGGAAGAGCTACCCCTCGATGACGTCGAATGATGTGAAATGACGTCACAGCTGGTGCCTGATCCACATTCTTGAACTGAATAAGAGTTACGTCCCTTGTTTCCATCTTTTGTCGACAACACCCTCGTTTTTTTAACCCTCGTGTTGCTTTTTCCTTTGTACGTGTTGGAATGCAAAATGAAACTTGTATGTAAAGCAAGAGTAAAGTGAGAAAACCCACACTCGTCTTGACTTTTAAATTAAACTTTCAATCTTCGGGCTTTAGGGGTGGGAGTGGGGGTGGGGTGGGGGTGTCCTTACATAGTAGGTCCGAGTAGAAATGATCTTCAGGATGTCAAACTCAAAGTTTCTAGCTTTTGTTCTTGTTGTTGTTGGTGTGTGTATGTGTGTGTGTGTGTGTGTGTGTGTGTGTGTGTGTGTGTGTGTGTGTGTAAGTGTGTGTGTGTGTATGTGTGTGTGTGTGTAGAGTGTGTATGTGTTGTGTACGTGTGTGTAAGTGTGTGTATGTATGTGTGTGTGTAGAGTGTGTATGTGTTGTGTACGTGTGTGTAAGTGTGTGTATGTGTGTGTGTGCGCGTGCCTGCATGCGTGTGCGTGTGTGAGTCGATGTGTGCATGTGGATGTGTGTGCTTGTAGGTGTGTGCTTTTGTGAATGTGTGTATGCTTACGTGCGCCCGCGTGTGTGTGCGTGTGAGGACGCACGCGCGCGTGTGTGTATGCGCATGTGAGCGTGCGTGCATGTGTGTGTGTGTGTGTGCGCGCGCGCATGTGAGTGTGCGTGTGTGTGTGTGTATGTGTGTGTGTATGTGTGTGTGTGTGTGCATTCGTGCGTGCGTGCGTGCGTGCGTGTGTGTGCATGCTTGCGTGCGTGAGTGTGTGCTTGCGCTTGGGCGGATTTGTTTATCAAGTTTAGTACATTAATACAAAATGATCACATAAGAACCTGATCAAGAACATTGGTCAAATATATGCCTAAGGATGTTTTCAACCGCATTTACTGCAAGTTGACCGGCTGGTACCAGTTTCTATCAACTCCATGCTTTGTTACCGGCAAGCGAAATCTCTAGTGGACTAGAATGACAAACACCAGGATTTATTACACGCAAGCAAAGCACCTGAGCGGCCAATTAGATGCTTCGTATCAGAATATTTATGGCATGTTTGCCATGGTTCGCGACACCCATCTGATCGGCAACTTTTTCTCCATTCTGACGTGGATTTTTTCCGCTTGGAATGCATACCAGTGCAACACTGAGCAAATCCGAACAAACAAGAACATGTCTACTGTGTTCGTTTAGGGTTACCATTCTCCTTCGAGTGTACCATTCATGGAGAACATTTCGCTTCACTAGGAAGAGAGCACAAAGAAACTTTGAGAATCTGGAGGATTGTAGAAGTGGACAAAAACACCCAAGCTGCCAGAGAAAAGGAAGTGATGTTTTGTTGATGTACGCATTATGTGCAGCAAACTAATATCAGTTACATAATCACGCATCAGTCTTATACGCATTGTATGAGCGACATTTATTTTTCAGTGAGGAAAAAAAAAGAAAAAATAAAGGAATAGCAGACATACCCCAGGAAAGGAACTTTCTGCACACCCACGAGTAAGGCAGTTGCTTGAAAGTTAATTGATGAAGAGGATTTTGCTCAGTTGTGAAAGACTGTGGTGCAGTTGCTTGCACGATGAGTGCAACATTCGAAAACCAGTGGCCGAACAATCAGCACACTTGACTTGCATTCGCTTGCGGCTAGTGGGGTGCACTGTTCAAAGCCGTGCCGACCCCAGATTTGCCTTTTCTTTTAGCAAGATGCTCAACTCACATCACTTCTACCCACCCAGGAGTAAAACGGGTACCTGTGAGGGACGAGCTGGGAAAAATGTGAAGGTTAATTTGAGCCCTTTCATCCACAGTCTGGTTGATTGCTCCCCAGGGCGGTGAGACAATGCAAGGATGATATGAGTAACGTTATAACCAAAGCGCTTTGAGCACCAGCCAGCGTGTGAAAAGTCGCTATATAAAGTGGACCCTTACCTCTTATTTATCCAACGGTTTCATTACTTCGCTGTGGTTGATGGATGAATGCA
>JAWQFJ010031646.1:32500-43819 GCA_034096865.1 Theodoxus fluviatilis | reverse complement strand
AACCTTCTTACGCCAAGGTACATATTGAAGCTCGTCTTACTGATGCTAATTTACGGAATTGTTTACATACCATATTGATTTGCAATGTCCGCTATCTGAGGGATGTTTGCATTTGCCAGTGACCGAAGGTTCATTCGTATCAACCATGTCGTCAAACCTAACAGATGTTGATTTTAGTGTAACAGACATGGAAGCCACGTCAAAGCCATAGGAAAATATTTTCTCAAGGAAAGCGTGCTTCCATGGATACAAGTAAAATTTGAGATACTCTTTTTTTTCGTTTTATAAGGAATTGATATAACCTCTATTTATCTGAGCACGAGATATTCATAAGGTGAATTATGGCGCGGTGCAAAAAAACAGGGACCATACATTAAGGGTTGTTAGCTTGATAGCGGATCTATGGATTAGTCAATAAGGTGCATTTTTTTGCGTGCTGAGCCATGATATAACAACTAAGATGGTTTTATATACCATCCTACTAATTGGAACATATAGAATGGGTCACAGCGACGGTAGGAACTTGTTATAGGTATCAGGTGGCGAGCCAAACATTTATCGTGAACAGCCTGCATGTCGTCGAAGACACAGAGATATTATAGTGCCTCGTGTCAGCTCATGAGCCCTATCTGACCATCTATCGTAGACAGGATATTCATCATCAAAATAAATAACCATGTCGTTGGTTGTAATATCAAGCCTGCTAGATACTCATGACACTGAGTACACGCAACACACACACTACACATCACTACTAACTCACAAACCACAACGCCCAGTACCCCCCCCACACGTCCCTCCCGCCCCCCACTCCACACTTATCAAGAACACTACGGCATTACACACGGCGCATCACAACTGGCGCTCAAGTCATCCACCCATACCTACACGCACGTTCCACACACAAATATCACACCCATCTTTTCACTTATTGCTCGAGAACACACACCCACACGCTAGTACAACACGAACAAACACTAAAGAAAATCTTACCACCCCCCGTGCCACACACATAATATATACACACAACGATAATACACAACATTCACATACCACACCAAACACACACACACGATTTTGATGTTTAAACACAACAATCACAACCCACAAAAACATAGATAGTTTATTACGCGAAACACACGCACAACACTTGCAAATTCAACACACACCGCAGGCGCCGAAATCAAAGTTCACCATTTTACACACATCTTTCGACTTACAATAATCAATGCCGCCCGCACGTACATTAACGCCCATAGACTCTACAAATCAAACAACGCTACCTCTATGCTACCACACACACATCAATACGCATTAATGCATCAACAATACTGTCACAGCTCCCACATTTCGCACGCACCACCTACACACAAATACATTACACCACAACTCTTCACAAATACCGTCATCCATCACATTACATTCACAATCCACACACATTCAAATTTTCACACACGTACAACTACACACCACACAACACCTACCACATCACTAACACACCACACCACACAACGCACAACACACAAACATTTCACACACACACACAATACACGGCAAACATTAGCGATGGATTCGTTAATATTTAATTTTCAGTCCAATCGATCTTGTTGATAAGACGTTTGTCTTTGAGGGAAGAAATGCTTTCCCTGTTTATTCTTGCTTGCCTCCTTGGAAGAGTCTGCCATCCTTGTCTGCATCAATTCCAGTTGAATTGCCCAAATCCCAAGGTAATTAGGCCTGCGACCTCTTCCTTCATTCGATTTCTACTACTTTTTTTGGCCCCTTCAAACACTAAGCGGTTTTCCACTGGAATGACAGTTTGGGTTATGCTTTGTTTGTAGCTTTTATTTGGGCTTTGTCTATTCTATCTGTTACTGTACTCAGAGATGTACTCTGGTCAGAGATGGTAGCTGTCCCCAGATGATTTCCTGTACGACCAGGTGGTAGATGTACGACCAGGATTGTACTGACCAGAGATTCTCCGGTACTGTCCAACGAGGACTAAGTGGGACTGGAAAAATCCAGAAATAACAAAAGGCATTTGTCGATCTAAAATCAAGGACATGCCAGGATAAAAGGCCCCCCCCCACAGTGTCCACCTTATTGTACGCCTCTAAGGGTTATTTGTAATGAGGATAGGGACGGAAGATTTCATTAGGGCTTTTTTTTGAGCAGTCTTTTTTTTAATTTTTTGAAGGAGCCAAGGGGTTTTGCTAAAGGTGGACGTGGTCTTTACCGTTTTTTTTTTTTTCACTGGGGTTAGATAAAAGGATTTGGGGATAATGTGATGAGGGAGATGATTAGATAGATAGATAGATAGATAGATAGATAGATAGATAGATAGATAGATAGATAGATAGATAGATAGATAGATAGATAGATAGATAGATAGATAGATAGATAGATAGATAGATAGATAGATAGATAGATAGATAGATAGATAGATAGATAGATAGATAGATAGAGATAGATAGATAGATAGATAGATAGATAGATAGATAGATAGATAGATAGATAGATAGATAGATAGATAGGTAGATAGGTAGATAGGTAGGTAGGTAGGTAGGTAGGTAGGTAGGTAGGTAGGTAGGTAGGTAGGTAGGTAGGTAGGTAGGTAGGTAGGTAGGTAGGTAGGTAGGTAGGTAGGTAGGTAGGTAGGTAGGTAGGTAGGTAGATAGATAGATAGATAGATAGATAGATAGATAGATAGATAGATAGATAGATAGATAGATAGATAGATAGATAGATAGATAGATAGATAGATAGATAGATAGATAGATAGATAGATAGATAGATAGATAGATAGATAGATAGATAGATAGATAGATAGATAGATAGATAGATAGATAGATAGATAGATAGATAGATAGATAGATAGATAGATAGATAGATAGATAGATAGATAGATAGATAGATAGATAGATAGATAGATAGATAGATAGATAGATAGATAGATAGATAGATAGATAGATAGATAGATAGATAGATAGATAGATAGATAGATAGATAGATAGATAGATAGATAGATAGATAGATAGATAGATAGTAGATAGATAGATAGATAGATAGATAGATAGATAGATAGATAGATAGATAGATAGATAGATAGATAGATAGATAGATAGATAGATAGATAGATAGATAGATAGATAGATAGATAGATAGATAGATAGATAGATAGATAGATAGATAGATAGATAGATAGATAGATAGATAGATAGATAGATAGATAGATAGATAGATAGATAGATAGATAGATAGATAGATAGATAGATAGATAGATAGATAGATAGATAGATAGATAGATAGATAGATAGATAGATAGATAGATAGATAGATAGATAGATAGATAGATAGATAGATAGAAGATAGATAGATAGATAGATAGATAGATAGATAGATAGATAGATAGATAGATAGATAGATAGATAGATAGATAGATAGATAGATAGATAGATAGATAGATAGATAGATAGATAGATAGATAGATAGATAGATAGATAGATAGATAGATAGATAGATAGATAGATAGATAGATAGATAGATAGATAGATAGATAGATAGATAGATAGATAGATAGATAGATAGATAGATAGATAGATAGATAGATAGATAGATAGATAGATAGATAGATAGATAGATAGATAGATAGATAGATAGATAGATAGATAGATAGATAGATAGATAGATAGATAGATAGATAGATAGATAGATAGATAGATAGATAGATAGATAGATAGATAGATAGATAGATAGATAGATAGATAGATAGATAGATAGATAGATAGATAGATAGATAGATAGATAGATAGATAGATAGATAGATAGATAGATAGATAGATAGATAGATAGATAGATAGATAGATAGATAGATAGATAGATAGATTGAGAGAGAGAGAGAGAGAGAGAGAGAGAGAGAGAGAGAGAGAGAGAGAGAGAGAGAGAGAGAGTGGGGGGGGGGGATTGTGAATTGATTAGTGATGTAGACCGCTTCCAAAGCAATGCCTTTTTCGATATATGTGGGTGACTGGACTCATCAAAGACGCTGTGTATTTGAACTCATTAAGAGGGCGTAGAAGATTTGTGTTATTGTAAATAAAATAAATGTTCGGATTTTACGGTCTGAGTCAGACAGCGATACTCTTTTACAACCAGTCTTGACTGTAACTCTACCAAGCTAACGTTTGATGTACATGTAGGTTTCAGTAATTTGGAAGGTCTTGATTTTCAACAGAATTCAACAGAGTAGTTCAGTAGACTGCTTTATTTCTGATGAAGACTTCAGAAAACCGCTCTCTCTTTATTAACAACAGGAAGGAGATGGCAGTTTGATATGTTTTGAAAAGGTGGCTTGACCGCGCATCTAATGGCGCCCTTTCTAAACTGTATAGCTCAAACAACACAATTAGCTCTAGAGGAAGGTCGTGACACTGACTGACCGAAGTCTGTTGGCTGAAGCATCGTTCTCACTGTAATCCTGCAGGATCCCGAATGGACAGCGGTCCTGCATGGTCTTTGCCGATGCTGAGCTGGTTGCTTGGATCCACAAGGGCTCAAGTATACATGTATAAACGGCAATCGCATCGCATGAAAAAATCATTATGTGTAGTTCGTCTTGGGGAATTCTGCATTATCGAAAGTGTGTTTTGTATCGAAAGTGTGTTATGAATGTATCTTGTCTTTGGTACACTTTTCTTGTTATTCTGAAATGCTGTCGACTCCATTCCTAACCTGACATAATTCATCCCACCACTTTATCCTGCCTCTCTTTCCATTACCATAAAAATATGGGGCATTGGAACAGTACCATAGCAATCCAGTATACTGGGGTTTGCATGGTTCCTCTACTCGTTCACTTCTGAAGCTCTTAGGTCACTCTGTATACTCTGTCAGCGTGCTTTAAGATGTGTGCCGTTACTCTCACTCCAGTCGGTTTCCTGGTAAGACCTTCTTCTTCAATGGTTTAATATTATGTTTAGAAAGTTTCTTCGCCCTGTAATTCTGGCACGTATTTTGAAACTTGTTTTGTGTACGCATTTTAAAAAGAAGTGTTCATTCCCTCATTTGTTTATCCTTTTTCGGTTTTCCATCGTTGACAGATTACAATTTGATCTTATATAATGTACTGATTCATGTACTGATCCACCCATTATTTGCCTGTTTATTATTCACTCAGTTGCTTTCTCACGTACCCGCTTGTTCGTTCCCGTACTCGCTCGTTCCCTCGCTCGCTCATTCACTCACTCACTAATCCATGTACTCACTCACTAACACTCACTCGCTCACCCGCCCACTTGCCCACCCGCCCACCCGCCCAGTCACCCACTCACCCACTCGCCCACTCACTCACCCACTCACCCACTCACGCACTCACCCACTCACCTGCTCACTCACTCACTCACTCACTCACTCACTCGCTCGCTCGCTCGCTCACTCACTCACTCACTCACTCACTCACTCACTCACTCACTCACTCACTCACTCACTCACTCACTCACTCACTCACTCACTCACTCACACAAAGATAAACTTTTGCCGTTTGTTTGATGACGACGTTTAAATCGACATCAATCTTCCGATCGGTGCGTCCAACTTCAAGGCAAGCTTTAGATAACAACTCGTTGATATGCTTTCTCTTTTAGCTGGTCGCCGTCGGTCGATTGTTACACACTGTGCATAGTCCAACTGAGCAAGAGTAAACTCAAGACTTCATGTCAGTGAACTTCGCTGTCAAGTTCTCTCAAGTTAATCTATTGCTATGGGTAACAATGATGACACCATGATGTAGACGTGTGCTATCTACTTTCACTTCTATGGGCAAAGAAAGCCAAACAGTGTCAAGGTCGGACAATAGTAACCCGGAAGGGCTGTAACGCAAAGTGGTTGGCTTAACGGACTTCACGGTTGAGGATGCCCCACGCTATGTAAGCAATGATTCCGTCTGAATGAAGCGACGGAAGAGACGATGCCTACTCCTACTCGACGTTGTGTAAATTCTGTGTATATCTTGTAACAAAGTCAGCTGGCTTTCCGATACTAAACTTTAGATGAACAGGAATTTGACAGAGAATAGCAAAGCGCCCGGAATCAAAGCGGAAGGTAGAGAAAGGAAATCAACAATAATATTTTTTAATGAGTGACTTGAAACAGATTGCAGACGAACTTCATTTGTTCTGTTACCTGTGTAACAAATGATAATACATAAATGAGGTCGAAGAGGAAAAGATCATGTGATGATACATACATGAGGCTACATGTATTTTCATTTACATCAATCTGATGGAGAAAAAACCCAAGCCCGACATGCTTTAACGACTTGTGTGAGGGGATAGGTAATCATCAGCAATTCACTGAACAGTCTAGGATCGTACGTCCATGAGTCATGCTGAGATGCTTGTTATGATTCACGGTTGTCGCTTATGGCAAAGGTAAATTCTTCAAGCCCTTTGCTTACGGCGACACCACAAGCCAAATGTAACAACACGTCTGCATCTCCCCAAAGTTCTCTTCGAAGAAAAACTTCTTCAGTTTGCCTGTGTCAGGCAAGATTCAAATCACCAGTGTAGCCTGTGAGAAAATGCCTGATATTTTGTAGGAATGTGTGACATTATTTTGTCTCAAATCAGTGTGGATGAACATAGTTCTGTGGCATATACTTATTGGATATGGGACCTTGCATTAATGTTTTAAAGATGTAATGTAGGTATATGAAATATGTGTAATGTTAAAGAGATGTATTGCTATATTTTAGTACTCTTTTTGGCTCAGCGGAAATGCTTTTCTGACCAAAACATTTTGTTAAAGCTCAGGGACAAATACACGAAATAAAGTCCTGTTATATTATATTACATGATGTTTATTTCGCAGTGTCTATTTGTATGACTATATATATGCTTTTGTGTGCGTGTTTGTGTGTGTGTGTGAGTGTGTGTGTGTGTGTGTGCGAATGTGTGCGTGCGTGCGTGCGTGCGTGCGTGTGCATATGCGCGTGCGTGTTTGTATGCTCGTCTGAGCGAGAGAGCGAGTGAACGAGAAGATACATAAGTGAGCAAATCTGCTTATTTTCCCATCTCTCTCTCTCTATATATCTTTCTCTCTCTCTCTCTCTCTCCCTCTCTCTCTCTCTCTCTCTCTCTCTCTCTCTCTCTCTCTCTCTCCTTCCGTTATCGCTGTTGACATCTCCTCAGAGGCGAAGGCCTTGTGAAACCTTAATGATTCCAGCCTGCAGAGTGTTCATCTCCATGGAAATACTCTTGACTGCAAGTCTCCAGGGGCCATTTATGTTGGTGCCATTACCACGCCCACATTTCACCAACAACAGACTAAGCCGACATCCTGGCACCACTTGCAGCGGCCATCTGCCTATGGCATCTGTCTGCCTGTGTTGGCAAGGACACTAACATGCGTGTTGTTTATCATGGAGCCCAAAGTTAAGCTCTGCCCCGAGGATAACTACAGCGATGCCAGAAAATAGAAACACTTGAGATTCGTGAAGTGTAATGTCAAGTTCACAGCGACCAACAGCAGCCACAGCCGCCGCTGCCTGCGCCACATCGACCAGTGGGAGCCGCTACCCGCAGCCGCTGGCCACAGACCTGCTGGAGCATCCAGTCCCGCCGGGCACGACCCCAGGGGTTCACGCCTGACGGCCAGCGCTCGGGACCAAGAAACAAACGGCCCTTTTCAGGGCCAAAAGTTTTAAAATAAAGAAAGAATACTATTAGTCGGAAGATTTTGTCACGACCTATCTTTGATACAATATCCTCACTCCTATGGTGAATGAATGAATGAGCGAACGAACAACTGAATGAAGGAACGAATGAATAGGGTTTTACGGTCTATGAGTCTTTTTATGCGATTTATTTACAGCCATTGACTACAAAATCACCGGGGGGAGCTGAAATAAGAGTGAGTCAAGTCTCTCTTTCCCCAGTTAACGTCTTTTATGACAGGCACAGGGAGACGCTGTGGTTCTATTTTTACCCTGAATGCTGAAGTCTACGTCAAAGTCTGGTAAAGCTATAACCCCAAGATGAACTTGTAAACCTACAGTTTAAGATGCAACTTTTAAAACTTAGAGTCAAAGAATGAGCTGTAAAACTAAGCTGTAAAACTCACAAGCCTCCTGTATATGTACAAGGCCTTGAAACCCGGCAGGAAACACATCAAACAGAGGAAGCCCTTCCGCGTGAGATTCCTTTGTTCACTCATGGTCATTCATGGAAAGACTTTACAACAAACTTGGAGGTTGTGGACAAGACTGGCTTGTGGGCGTCGAAGACGTGGTCTTGCCTAGACCGGACACGACATCTGAATAGATGCCTCCCACTCCACATATATTCCTCTACGAAGAGCTTGAATGGGGCCACAGCTTGCAGGGACGCTACCAAAGCGCTACAAAGACTGGATTGAAGACTGCTCCAACTACTCACTCCCAGACAGCTGGAACAACATACGTGTACTTTGTACAGACCAGCCTAGCGCTACAGAGACTGTGTTGAAGACTGCTCCAACTTGCCTTGGGCAAAGGCTGTTGTTATTTGTTGACTCCAGCCAAAAACCAAGGCTACAGCAAAATGTTGTTATGTTGTACTCTTATGTGGGGATTATCTTCAGCCGTGGTAAGCTCCTAACATAACAACTGGCATTCTCTGGATATATAGATCAAATCCCCTGAAGATGGAGTGTGGCAGCCTATACGGCGGGGTGTTCAAAAACAGTCACACACGCAATCATCTTATCCACTAGGGTGATCCTGGGAGTGTTTAGCCCAGGCACGCAACAACAACAACAACAACAACAACAACAACTGCTCCAATTACCCACTCCCAAACAGCTGGAACAACATACGTGTACTTTGTACAGACCAACCTAGCGCTACAAAGACTGTGTTGAAGACTGCTCCAACTACTCACTCCCAGACAGCTGGAACAACATACGTGTATTTTGTATAGACCAGCCTAGCGCAACAAAGACTGTAGTGAAGACTGCCCTAACTACTCACTCCAAGACAGCTGGAAAAACATACGTGTACTTTGTATGGACCAGACTAGCGCTACAAAGACTGTGTTGAAGACCGCTCCAATTACTCACCCCCAGACAGCTGGAACAACATATGTGCACTCGGTATAGACCAGCCTAGCGCTACAAAGACTGTGTTGAAAACTTCCCTACCTACTCACCCCCAGACAGCTGGAACAAATACGTTTACTCGGCATAGACCAGACTAGTGTGCCCTGGCAGAACAGGGGTGCTCGACATTCGAGGACAGCTTGTGAGACTTAGGTGCCAGGGAATGCAGGAATGAGCGAATGAATGAATGAATGAATGAAGGAAGGAAGGAACGAATGAAGGAATGAATGAATGAGTTTTTACGATCTCTCAGCCTTAGTAGGCTACGTATAGACATTGACTACAAAATCGTTACAACAGCTCTTTAGAATAAGTGCAAATCAAGTATCGATGTCCCTAATCATGTCATTTACGAATCGCGTAGGGAGACGCCGCCCATCCCACAGGGGGTGAGGGGGGGGGGGATTGGGGGGGGGGGGGATTTAACGTTGGAATCCATTAGCGTCTGTTCTTGCGGCGGTGTCATTCCAGTGTTCACACTGCCCCCAAGTGATCGCCTCCAGGACTGGACTGATCAACTGCACTCGCTTCATTTGAAGACTGCGCGCCGACAGACAGCATCAATAGCACCATCCCACCGTAGGGTTTAGTCAACTGGAGCAGTACTGAGTCATTCAAACACAGGCACGTGACAGCACAACATTGTTAAGACGAATTCATATTTTTAAAAGTTTTCTTTTTGTGGTCACGATAACACGATTGAAAAAGCGGGCTTGAAATTCTGTGCTTTTTTCGTGACGTCGATTTTCCAACTAGTCTGTCTCCCAAAGGGTTTTACTATCTTCAAGAAATTCAATATTTTGAGAATTTTCCCTATTAAACATAGCATTTTCGGTGATCCGGGTATGAGTATATGTGGATGTTTATGAAAAGGAGGAGTGAGGGGGTAATGAGTATATTTTCTATGTGCTAACATCCTGTATAAAAATGAGAGACCGACTTCAACAACTTTCACGAGGCCACAGAACTTTGCATGGAGACCAAATGAAGCGTCCAATCATTGGCAACGGGGGGGAAAAGAACTGCGGCAGTATTCCTTCAGGATTTGTTGAGGAAACACAAAAGATGTTCAGTGTTCTGCAACAGGGCGAAGGGGTTGTGAAGTGTACTCGATACCCTTCATGAAGCATTTACTGCCCGCTACGCCTTATTGCCCGTTCTTATGTCCAGAACTCCGTTGCCAAAACAGCCCTGGCTTTGTTTAACCACCGCACGTAGAGCATGGCAAACGCAACCAAGGTCCTACAATATTTTCTATTTCATGTTAAAGAATCATTATGAAAACTTGGGAATATTTCGTGCCATTTGTATTTATATAGAATGTTTGTGATTTTCTGAGAGGCACTTTGAAGTGCTTCTCCTTGATGACAGTAGGTCTATATCACTTCATCAATCTGTTGCCTATACAAGTGAAAATAAGTCAGCATAACTGATTCTAAATTGTAACAAGAGCGCTTGAAAAATGACCCCATGTTTTGATTTTTTTTAATCTAAAAAAAAAATCGCTGTCCTCACTTGGTTGCTGTGTTTTACCCACAACCGCAAAGCTATCTGACCAATACATCCGACCATGGATCCAATGTATATGATGTAATGTCCATGATCCGACGGAGCACCCCATTCATCCTTCATGCTCAATCGATTGAAACCTGCTGGTTCACTCCTGCATCTGAAGACTCTGCCTACCCCACGTAAACACGCACACACAAAGGGATGTTGCTAAGGCGTGACAACGTAAGAAGATTTGCCCATGTATCGGAAGTCAACACATCAAATCACAAACCGGATGCTATTGGTCGATATGATGGTTATGGCGGCGCATCACGTGACGTCTGGACCAATCAGCGGCCTTGTTGCTGCAGAGCCATGGCGACGCCTCAAGCTATTTGATGCCATGAATAGGTGGGAGAAACCAGTTGTCGTCCAGACACCCCCAAGTGAGAGTCATCTACCCTAGCGGCTCCTTTCTTTCCTCCTCCTCCTCCACCCCACCTCCATCACCATGAGGGAAATCGTCCACTTGCAGGCTGGCCAGTGCGGCAACCAGATCGGTGCCAAGGTGAGCGGCATGTACTCGTAGTGTGAATGTGACGAGGGAATGTTGGGGTCACCTCAGGACCTTCAAAATACAGTTGTGGACGTGTTTCTGTGCTCTGGACTCCAGAGGTACGTGTCCCATTTATGTGG
>JAWQFJ010031646.1:0-27500 GCA_034096865.1 Theodoxus fluviatilis | reverse complement strand
GTGGCACTGGCTCTGGCATGGGCACCCTGCTCATCTCCAAGATCCGTGAGGAGTACCCCGACAGAATCATGACGACTTTTTCCGTTGTGCCCTCTCCTAAGGTCAGTTCACGCACAACATCACATTCGTATACTTACTTGTTCTGAAAGCCCTATATCGGAGAGGATCGCATTCAAGGAATCATGTAGTGATCAAGCATTTTCGAAAGTACAGAGATATGAAAATGCTGAATTTGAAACCTAAAAAGGCAACGGCTTTGAGGCGGAATAACATGAGAGACACACATACATGTCTCAGGCACTGCATTAGACGTGCTCTTCGGGAAACTATTCCACATCGATTTGTTAGTTATTGAAATGCTCACACATCGTAATACAGTTCTTTTGATTTCATTATTTGCATAAGTGTAGAAAACTCGGTGTTAAACACGACACCGAAAGTTATATGCCACGTTCGAAACCCTTTTAGCTTGTTTCTGAAGGCTGAGCTCTGCAAACTAATACCGACGTATCTTTGATTTGTCTCTGGATGAAAACATCATTACAGTGCATTTTTCAACGTTCAGGTTTCCGACACCGTGGTTGAGCCCTACAATGCCACCCTGTCAGTCCACCAGCTGGTCGAGAACACCGACGAGACCTTCTGCATCGACAACGAGGCTCTCTACGACATCTGCTTCCGCACACTTAAGCTCACAACCCCCACCTACGGCGACCTGAACCACCTGGTGTCCGCCACCATGTCCGGTGTCACCACCTGCCTGCGCTTCCCTGGCCAGTTGAACGCCGACCTGAGGAAGCTGGCCGTCAACATGGTGCCCTTCCCCCGTCTGCACTTCTTCATGCCCGGCTTCGCTCCCCTGACGTCCCGTGGCAGCCAGCAGTACCGCGCCCTGACGGTGCCCGAGCTGACCCAGCAGATGTTCGACGCCAAGAACATGATGGCCGCGTGCGACCCCCGCCACGGCCGCTACCTGACGGTGGCCGCCATCTTCAGAGGACGCATGTCCATGAAGGAGGTGAGAGCAATGAGATAATGGATAGGTTCCATTGCATCATGGAACTTAAAGATAAGTATCAAACCACCATCGTTCGTCTCTGTAAGTTTTGTGTCCTCAGTGCATTCGAGAATTGTAAATAGGAGAACACACAAAGGTGACAGCGCGGCGTTTATTCCAGCAGATGAATGCATTTGGAAATGGCCACAATAGGGGTTGAAGATTGTTTTTCTTACTCCATTTACCCAATCTAAACAGTGTTTTATTGTATTGTCTACACTATATTTCACAGGTCGACGAGCAGATGCTGAACGTGCAGAACAAGAACAGCTCCTACTTCGTGGAGTGGATCCCCAACAACGTCAAGACCGCCGTCTGTGACATTCCTCCTCGTGGTCTCAAGATGTCTGGCACCTTCATCGGCAACAGTACCGCCATCCAGGAGCTATTCAAGCGCATCTCCGAGCAGTTCACCGCCATGTTCCGCCGCAAGGCCTTCCTCCACTGGTACACTGGCGAGGGCATGGACGAGATGGAGTTCACGGAGGCCGAGTCCAACATGAACGACCTGGTGTCCGAGTACCAGCAGTACCAGGACGCCACGGCCGAGGAGGAGGGAGAGTTTGAGGGCGAGGAAGAGGAGGGCGAGGAGGCCGAGTAAATATGAAAAGGATATTTTCTGCATTAGGGACAGCACTCTCATTTGGAGCGGAGAAGCGTGATACATTTTTAATGTTCCATTAGTACTAAAGTGCTCACAAATGTTTAAATGATACTGCAAAGCCATGTACAGTAAAGATAACCACTGACAAAATTTGCAAAATAGCAAACTGTCCATCTAATGTTATGTAATTGAGATTGACATCAAGCAGTCTTTGCACATGTGCATGAGACATTAAAATATGCTTAATTAATCAATCTCTGTCTGTTTTTCCTCGCACGTTTTGCTTGGAGAAAACAACGTTTGACAGCCAGTCTTGGCTGCAACTCCACCAGACTTACGTTTGACGTAGATTTCAACAGTTTGGAAGGTCCTGCTTTTCAATAGAGTCTAAACAGAGTAGTTCAGTCGCCTGATTTATTTCTGATGAAGACTTTTAGAAGACGGCTCTCTCTTCTTTAACAACGGGAAGGGGGTGGAAGTCTAAGATGGACAGGAAAGATGGCTTGACTGCGCATTTCTAATAGCTGGAACAACCCGTTTAGCGTTAGGGGGAGGGGGGGGGGGGGGGTTGGGGGCGGAGTGGTCATCACATCGACTGGTCAATGTCTGTTGTCTGAAGGAATGACCTTTCACCTGCATCTGTTTACTGTAATGGTAGCCTAAGATGTACAACAGAAGAAGAGGGTGGCTGTCTCAGAAGGACAGAAGTGGCCAGATTGTGCTTATTGAAAACGCTTACTTTTTAAAATTCATCTTGATCTGCAATACTGCTCCACACTGGGTGCCTGCATTGTCAGAGGGTGGTCGTGGCATTGACTGGCCAGTGTCCACTGTCCAAAGTAGTGACGTTTAACATGACGTCACTAAATGAATTAAATCAAATGTCACGTGGTATAGAACTTTCAATGACGCAGATGCCTTTGACAAATTTGGGCAAACTAAAATCAAGAAAGTGTCACGCGGCAACTTCGTTCTGAGCAGAGGTTACATCATGATCAAGCGTGCCACAGGAAATCTGAAGTTCCCCTTGATTGCTGGCCATTCCGGTCAGCCCATGGGAATCGCCACTAATTTATATTAATAACTACCTCTGCGTCCGCTAATTAACTTCATGCATATAAAACTGGTTGTCCTCTCGCGTGGACCTGCCTTGGGTCTCGATTAGGCAGCCAAAACCTCAGGAAGAATGACTACGCTAACGACCACTTACAATTCTTCCATGACCGACCTCTCGCTTCGAATCGTCATCAAAGAAGGTTTCGAATCTCTTGCGCATTGGCACGAACTACCCCGAGAGCAAGTTGTGACGAGTATCATAGATGTTCTCTAACAGTCTTCTATGCAAACTAGAATTTACAAGACATGTCTTACTGTTCTTAACACATGTCATTGTGATAAGTGTCCGTAGAGTGGAAAGGGATGCGTCGGGAAGGGCTGCACAGTAGGCCTGCGGAAGGAAGTGCCTCTGTTCCTCAGGTGCGGTACTTGATAGGACATGGCCGCGTGAGCAGACAGGTGAGAAGAATGCCATGGGCACTTTATAGATTGGGGCCCAACGGTCGACAAGAAATGGGAGGGGGAAGGGGGGAGAGAATGGATGTGCCCGGGAAGTTGTCGGCGCAAGGAGAGTTCAGGTGAACTTCTATTCACTCGTCTTCCACACATGCGCCGTAGAGGATGCGATTGGTGCAATGAAAGAAGCCAGAGAAGAGGCTCTTGTCAACATGCGTTGGAAAGTGCGAGTCCAACGTATAACCCACCGGCAGGCGATTGTAGAAGAGCAGGTTGTTGGCAAGAACGACGACTGCGTCGAGGTCATGACCGGGGAAAGCAATCAGGGACTGATAAAGGACGTAGATGTGCTCGAGACAGATACTTGGCGAAAAGATGGACATACTGTTCTCATAACATTTGGCGGAAAAAAAGCCCAGAGACTGGTGGGGCGCTGTAGATCCTGGAAGGATGCGGAGTGGGAAACTGGGTAGCAAGCCCGCTGAAGGAGGTGTGTCCCTGTTTCCAATATGAGGCGGTTTGAGAGGTCATGACCAGCGGACAGTGGGAAGGGGGTAATGAAGGCGAAAGCCGTGGGTCGAGGGGGAAAATGGAGCGAGATTGCATTTGCGCAAGTGTGACACTCAAGAATCAAGCGCAAACTTGTTTAGTCATCATCTAAGTACGCTCCATAAGGAATCGGGTCAGTGACGTGGGAAACGGCAGAGAAGAAGACAGCGTTCATGTATAACAAGTTGCGCTTTTTGCAGATTAGTCTGATTTTTGGAATCTTGTATCTTGAGTTTTGAATCTTGAGTCTTGAAGGGGATCGTGTAGCTTCACCGGACGAACGCAGACTTCAGGAGAGTCCAACACCGGAGTTTTGCTGACTGTCCTTTTCAGTGATTTCAATAAGGCACGTCTCTCCCTCTAACAAAAATGGGAAGGAAGGCTAAGACGGTCCAGGATGAACAGGACGGGGAATTTACACGTCTTGCCGCGTTGGGCACGGTGTTAAAACGTCGCCCGACAGACAGGCGTAATGAAGGTACGGGCGAAAGCTTGAATCGATGGAACGGAGCCAAGCCCCGCATCTCCACCAGTTTTATGAGTAGATTTGGAGTAGTTTGTACTTTGCTTGTTTTATGTTGAATCTTGGTGGTGGGGTGTGTCTAGGGTGGGAGAGAAGGGGGGGGGGGGGCATAACTTTACCACAGTTGGATGGAGACTTCTATATCCGGAAGAGTCCAACAAAGGAATTCAGTCGACTGTTTTTTATTACTTAAGTGATTATGTCTAAGGCACGGCTCTCTCTTGACAATATCAGAATAGAAGGGAAGACTGTCTTTGATTTACAGGAAGGGAAGTTTACAATTCATGCACCAAGAACAAATGAAGCCCATCTCCTACTATGCTCAGCAACCCAAAGGTCTAAATCCTTTCCAGGCGAAGAATGTCACCATATATGGGGGATGTCTCCCATGTACTGACAAATGGTCACTTGTAATCAGTATGAAGTGAGCGTGACGTAATTATACAAATTACCGTCACGTGGTACGAAAACTTTCCGTGATGAAGTATTTGAATACTTGGCATTAGAAATGGAAATGCTAATTTCATTAGTGGCGCATGTTTCTCGGTTAAGCATGGGTGTCCCAAATGAGTGCGGAATGATTGGGGTAATTCGCGGAAAGGCTTTCCACGCTCAAGTAATTACTGCAGATGACTCTAAGATGGTTCTAAGGGGGATAACGCCTATTCGCCCCACAGTCTCCTGTGGACTGTACTGTCATTTAGATTCGGGGTAATAAATCTTCCAACTTGGGGAGCCACGAAGCTCGACCTTGAGGCACTGTCTTCTGAAAAGTGACAGATACTCGGCAGTAAGATGGATATGCTGTTATCAAAACATTTACTTGTAATACTTGTAATATATGCATATGTCCAGTATTCAGCTATGAACACATTTTTTGTTTTGCCTGTATCAGGCAGGATCAAAATTGCTAATTTAGCACGATACATGAATGCCCCAGTATTTATTTCCGACTCATTTTCATGAATGAAAGTTGCTCAAAGATGCCTCCATGAGATGTGTATCCACTCTTGCCCTGCCGTGACTGTAGTTTTCATGCAAGAATAAAACAGTAGATTTGGACACAACAGCATGACTTAAAATCTTTATTTCATCGTGTCTTTTCATGCTTTTCGGAGATAAAAGCCTATCATGGCTGTTGAGTAAATCGTCCTCTGGCGTCTGCATGTGAATGTGTGTGAACGTCTGAAATACGTCTTGGTTTTTTTGTTTCAGGGTTTCTTTGTTTTCCCCCTACATGCGTATCATTGTGCTCGTCATTTCACGTCAAAGCATTTTTTCTGCTTCTCTGATTGCATTAATCCCTGCTGTACGTGTTTATTTTCTTGTTCACTTGCTTGCTGGTTTGTTTGTTTGATAACTTGTTTGATTGCTTGCTTGCTTGCTAACTTGCTTGCTAACCTGTTTGCTTGCTTGCTAACTCGCTTGCTAACTTGTTTGCTTGCTTGCTAACTTGCTTGCTAACTTGCTTGCAAACTTGCTTGCTTTTTTGCTTGGTTGCCAACTTGCTTGATAACTTGTTTGCATGCTTGCTTGTTTGCTTGCTTGCTAACTTGCTTGCTTGTTTGCATTGTGAATGAGGACTCGATGAGACTGCCAATTCTAAAGCCAATTCGATGCTGTATGATGTGTGCGCGCGCGAGTGTGTCTGTGTATGTGTGTCTGTGTGTATATGCATGTGTGTGTGTGTGTGTATTTGTGTGTGTTTGTGTGTGTGTATTCATATGTGTGTGTGTGTATGTGTGCGCGCGTATGTGTGTGTGTATTTGTGTTTGTGTGTGTATGTGTGTGTCTGCGTGTGTGTGTGTGTGTGTGTGTGTGTGTGTGTGTGTGTGTGTGTGTGTGTGTGTGTGTGTGTGTGTGTGTGTGTGTGTGTGCAACGTTGTGATAGCCCACAGATTTTACAGGGTTCCCACATAGTATGTCTTCATTATTTTTCACATCCGAATTCGGACAAATCAGAGAAAAATAAACAACAAAAACCCGAGCACATTAAAAAACCTACACATTCAGATCACATTACAATATCTGTCAAATAAAACATGTAAAATGGAGAGGAAAGAAAAAAGAAAAAAGAAAAAAGGAGGAAAAGACACCGAAGTGAAATGGAAGGCATTCCAACATGCAATGGAAATGCGGAGTGGGAAAATGGGTGTAACATTTCATAATGTTATAGTGAACTCTCATCTCGACATTCCAGAACTCATTTCTTGGTTGCTTTTCAAGCAAGCATGTCTCCAGTTCATATGCAATGTACGTACTTGCTTGCCAAAGTCATTTCAAAGCTCTGTGTATTGAGAGGACACTCCATTGCTAGAGCTGGCTTCGAGTACTTTGGCATTTCAGCAGACTACAGAGGTCAGCTCACGCTGTCCGTATGCTGCGACTAAGTTTCAAAGGGATACTCCTCCCGCTGACGGATGACCAACCATGTCTAGAGCTTGCCCTTTAACCATTTCTCTAAATGTACAGCAGCTTTGTTTCATCCCCATCCCCACGTCATCTGACTTGTGAAGTACTCAGCTCGACACGTCTTCCACTCTCAAGTCTGTCTCAGAGAGCTTCTCCAGCTCGTACTGAATTTCAACCAACACCTGGCAAGCAACGCAAAACCCAGACGCAAGTATCCCCCGCAAAACGCAACCATTTTTTCCCACCTCACCGCCGGGCAAAGGTGTCTGTAACTGTTCTTCCCTCCCAGGGTGAACACGCTTGGCTGACTGCAGCAGGAGGTGAACATAGACGTCACGACAGGCTTCAGCTCATTCGCCGCGCTTCCAAGTGCAACACGCACCCCTGGGATTTGTTTCTTTCTTTCATCCCACCAGGACGACTAGCTCTGACGGGAAGTACTTTAAAGGCACACAGGCGCTAGACTGTACCTTCGTGGATCGTTCAAAGATGCTCTATGCATTGTGTATACATCGTGATTAGCAACCGAAGGCAGACATATTTACTTAATTATTCTTCTTTTAATGAAATAATATCATAGATGCATGCAAACGCGCGGTAGTCCTTTGATTTTTATCTCTTGTTGTCTTCTTTTTTATAATTAAGAACAAAGACGTCAGTAAAGCCGAAGATGAAGATGACTGCGCTACCCGAGCTTAGCTGTACAATGCCTTGTGGCAACGAGGGCAGACTATGGCTGTGTCCAAATAAATGGGCACTTACGATGCACCCATTACGCATATCTCGTTTGTTGTAAACCGCATGCAAACATCGATCCTCAAAGAGGCTATTTCCATTTGCTAACTGCATTTCTCCAGGACGTGAAGTCGGCCACCAGTTTTCCCCAAAAGGCTGCGTCGATGCTGCATGCTGTCAGAGATGTTTCATTCAAGGCAGGGTTTGCAGGGTTTGCAGGGTTTGCAGGGTTGTGCTTCCAACTTTTCGTCTTTCATTGAGTCATTCTGTGAACCCTAGTCAGTGACTGGCGCAGTTCGCAATGAACGCGTAACAGGCATGACCCTTCGCATTACAGCATTGCGCCAAAAATAGTTCGTTCTGGATACTGTTTTTCCCCACTTTCTACAGAAATCACTCAGATGTCAAACTTGTTTCCATTTCAACACAGACATTTTATTTTATCGAATAACGCTTGTTTATTGCCTTAACAAGCGTAATTAGTGAGTTTTGTGCAAAATAGTCTTAGAACTACTTTAACTGCGCATGTCAGGGAGCAGAGTGCTATCGCACAAGCCTCTCGTGTGACCTCCTTATGCATATTCTGGAAGGATTAGTTCCGTCACATGAGCTAGAGACTCTTTCGCCGGCAGGCGAAGTCTCTAGTGGAGTAGAATGTCATTGAGTTAGGTAAACAGACGGACGGACGGACGGACGGACGGGCGGACGGGCGGGCGGGCGGACGGGCAGACGGACGGGCGGGCGGGCGGAACGGCGGACGGATTGACAGGCGGGCAGGCGGGCTGGTGGGCAGGCAGGCACACAGACAGGCACACAGGCAGGCAGGCAGGCACACAGACAGGCAGGAAGGCAGGCAGACAGGAAGGTTGTAGGCCTAATGTCCTTCTTCTTCATAATTCTTTAGATGTCTTCGTTCGCTCACTGTTCATTAATGAAAATACAGGAAAGTGCGTATCTAGTGCCTTTAAAACGCTATTCACGCCTCGAGGCTCCACAAAACAAGTAGGGACATGTAAGTCGTTTGAGGTCCGGGACGCGTACACTGTTCTGACAAATGAAAACTTGCCGCACAGACTGTTCTGACCGAGAAGGAATGTTATCTGCCCGAAGCTATCAAGTGGAATCAATAGTCATCCGTCCCTGTGGGCTGGATAACGGTCGTGCCAAGACGTGTTTGGAATTTGAATGCAGTAGTGTAAAGAGTGTCGGGTTACATCTCAAAATCTCCATTGGGCCGAAGGGTAACGCTTTGGATGGACTAAGCTGTTGAGGGTAGATAACCCATGTCTCAGTGTACAAGCAATGACGAGAAGTCGTCTGAGGCACTCGAGAAAATTCTTTCCTTTCAAAGAACTCACGACGAAGTGCTTGATTTTCAATACGTAGTGTATAGGCCAACTTTTTTTTAAAGTCCATGTGATTCAGATTAAAGAGAGAACACCCAGCGATAGCGATGCCACACTTTTGTATTTTCATACTAATTCCCATGCGTATACGCGAATAATGATATAGTTTTATGTAGATTCTAATGGTGCTTATAGTTATATACGGTGACTCAGATATTTACTCATGATGTGTAACGCTAAACTTTAACCACGTGAAAGAAGAGAGGGACTCAAAGAAAAACACAAAAATGCTATCAATCATAAGTTTCACCCCCACCCACCACCACCGCTAAAGAAGTGTATGTTTGAGGGCGTGCATGTATTAGTGTGCAGATGGATGCGTACGTGTGTATTTTGCTTGAGTGTGTGAGCGCAATGGTGTACGAACGAATTATGTGCGTGCGGGTTGATGCGCGTGATATTGGCGGTTCTGATTCACTGAGTGCAAGCAATGAACCATAACGAAATCAAAACTGCGCTCTCTTTCTCTCCTCATTCAAACGTTTACAGATATGAATGCCTCAAAACGATGCCGAACAAATTCTAACGCTAAAAGTGCAACAAGTGCTTGCGGCTCGCATCATCGAGTTGGGTTGTATTTGTTTTGTGTGTCGCCTGGCAATCGGGTCGCTTATGCCTCGAGAAAACCGAGAAGTTGTCTAAGGTAAACCTGGGTCGACAAAGCAGCAAGGGGTAGATTCAACAAAGCCTGCAGATTAGACCGAGTGCAAAGGCCGACAGTCTACCCGGGTGGGAATTCAATGTTGACTTCAACCGGTGCTGGGTGACTTCCGCCAGTATGTAATTAATTGATATTGGCATGATGTTGGAAACAAGCTCTGATATGGTGAATGCGTATTACTATCTTAAAGAATTGGGGGTGGGGGTGGGTGGGGGTGGGTGGGAGTGGGGTGGGGGTGGGGGTGGGTTATTTCAGTAATTTGTCTGAGATCGTGTTTGGTGTGAGGTCAAACTGTTTGAAAAGCCCACTTTCAATTTGTGTTTGTTTCCAGTTTTTCCCTTTTATTAAATGGTTTGAGAAGGCCAAAGCGCTCTCCCCACAACCCACCCCCACCCCCATCTCTCTCTCTCTCTCTCTCTCTCTCTCTCTCTCTCTCTCTCTCTCTCTCTCATTCTCTCTCTCTCTCATTCTCTCTCTCTCTCATTCTCTCTCTCTCTCTCATTCTCTCTCTCTCATTCTCTCTCTCTCTCATTCTCTCTCTCTCATTCTCTTTCTCTCTCTCATTCTCTCTCTCTCATTCTCTCTCTCTCACTCTCTCTCTCTCATTCTCTCTCTCATTCTCTCTCTCCCTCTCTCTCTCTCTCTCTCCATCTTCCATCTCACTCTCTCCATCTTTCCATTTCTCTCTCTCTCCATCTTTCCATCTCCCTTTCTTTCTCTAGGTGTCTCTCTCTCTTTCTCTCTCTGTGTGTCTCTCTCTCTCTTAGTCTGTCTGTCTGTCTCTCTTTCTCTCTCTCTGTCTCTTTTTCGCTCTCCGTCTTTCTCTCTCTTTCGCTCTCTATATATCTCTCTCTCTTTCTCCATCTTTCTCTCTCTCTTTCTCTCTCGCTCGCTCTCCATCTTTCTTTCTCTCTTTCTCCATCTCTCTCTCTCTGTCCATATGTCGCTCTCTCTCTCTCTCTCTTTCTCTCTCTCTCTCTCTCTCTCTCGCTCGCTCGCATTCCATATCTCCCCCCACCCTCTCTGTCTCTCTCTCTGTCTCTCTCTCTCTCTCTCTCTCTCTCTCTCTGTAAAATGTTGACCTCATGAAATATTGCATCTAAACTTGCAGTGACTTATTCTCCGTTCGTACACGTCTAACTCTGGTATGTTAAAAAACTGAAATCACGTGATACAGTCCCGATGCTGCGAATAACTTTTTTGTGTGGCTATTTGAGGCATCCTTGGCTGAGTTACTGAAACTGGTTCTGAAACTCTTGCCGCTGAGGGTTCTAGCTGATGCAAAACTGGCATGAAGCCGCTGGGGCAAAAGGTCCTTAATTTGCTTAAAGATGTGGAAAAGTCATTCCGCAACTGAGCGATGCATCCTGACACGAGGAAAGATAAATTTTACAGCTGTCTGAAATGGCTTTCTCCATTTGACAATCGCGATGGGAAAGAGCTGCTACATAATTGCGCTGCAAGGTCAAACGCATCACACGGTTTGCCTTGGTCGAAACATTGTCATTCCTCGCAGGAAGAGTGGAACAAAATAGAACATCAACAAGTGATACTTCATGGGATTTTTACAACAAGCACAGTAGTCCTCTTCGCATTTATGTGTTTTCAAAAATGAAGTGTCGTCTGGGCGGTAAAAAGGAAATGATTCACTGGTGTTAATACACTCTTCTTATCATCGTCGTCGTCGTCGCCGCCATCATCATCATCATCATCATCATCATCATCATCATCATCATCATTACCACCACCACCACCGCCACCACCACCACCACCACCACCACCACCATCATCATCATCATCATCATCATCATCATCATCATCATCATCAACATCATCATCATCATCATCATCATTATTATCATCATCAAAAGAGAAGTCTGTCACTATGAGAGGAGGAAAATAAATTAAAGAAGAAAGACTCAGGATCATAAAGCCTTTTATATGTCTTCATATACATACGCAAACGCTCTGCGCACAAAACATGCATACACGCAGGTCATCTTGTTCTCCCCCTACCCTTCCCTCCTCTCTCCCCCCACCCTCCCACCCCCACCCCCGAACCCCAATCTCCAGCCCCAAGCCCGAACACGTGCCGAGCAACGACGAAAGATACAGGACCTCTGCCAACGTTTCCAAAGCTATGTCCACAACAGCACGTTACGTTTTGTGACTCTCCAAACTAGATACCTACAACGTCTCATCTGACACCCAGAAACAACGGCACAAAACTGGTTTGAACCGCCCCAGCACGTGTATCAAAGCCAGGCTTTGTTCTTGAAGAAGAACGGCCGCCGCTCTTTGGAAGCAGCAGATCAGTCAGTGATTGTCTTAATCGGGCCGTGACTGCTGTCTGACGTCGTCATGACGACGACGCCCTGTCTTCAAAAGACGCCGTCTCTACCCGGGCCCGTCAGTCGCCGCCCCGACGTCTGCGTTTCATCGACAGCTTCATGATCATCGTCCTCCTCGTCGTTGCAGCTCCCCCACCTCCATCACCATGAGGGAAATCGTCCACATCCAGGCTGGCCAGTGCGGCAACCAGATAGGTGCCAAGGTGAGTAAAGTTTTGGAAGGGACAAAATTCCGAAGGTTTAATCAGCTGAACTCTTTGTCGAATGTGTAGAAAAAGCTAAGAATAATACCCCTTCATTTATGTATGCATTTCACAAAGAATATTTTGGAGGAGAATTGAGTAATAATTTACCTGTTGTCTGTACTCATTCAAATTACCTGATTTGATATGTGAGGAAAAGTTTTTAGACTGCAATTTTTAAGTGGGAAACGAATTTTGTGAAAATAAAAGGATTGTCGTGGTCTTCTTCAAATATGGCATAAAGTTTCTGATTTTTAAAAAATAATACAACTTATATTAGAGAACCTCGGTTCTACTTCACACACATTCTGCAAGAGGCCTTTCAAAGATAACAATGTTGATTATCTCACATTTGGGCTAAAACCCCATTGTGCTGTGAATGAATTGTCCCGAAATATCCATTTCATTGTCATCGATAGTCTTGCTTTTGTAAATAAAATTAAAAACTGAAAACTGTTTTGCCGTTCAAAGATTTTATTTCAAGTAAATATTATATTCATGAAGAGAATAGCACCTAGTGCAAGTGAAACATAATGTCTTGTCCGAAGGTTTTGACTGTCTGAATGTCATAGAACTGTGCAAGACAAACTGACTAACCTCTGAAACGATCCATTAAAACCTTGCCCACACCGGCGTGGAATTTGCAAATGTAAGAACAAGGTCGTAGCATATCTCACACGTAGTAGATATTCCTTGACACAATCAATGTGCAGGGGAGCGCTGCATAGACGCGAGGAAAGCCAAGATCTTGCGAGGCATAGGCCGGTGTCAACATGTGCCAACATGATGAAAGCAGATGTAAAGGCAGTCAAATGTTGACACACGTTGACACTAGCCTATGCCTCGTGAGACCTCGCGTCTAGGCAACGAGGACCTGTGACTTTGCTGTAAACCTCGGACCATGCCCTCTGCCCGATCCGCCAGCCAGCCAGGCCCACAGCCACAGACAGATGCACAGACATGACTACGTTACCACAGAACAAGGGGATTTGCGGGCGAGTCCTAATCAGCGATATATGTCGAGTTCCGGCCTTGAAGGGCTCTCTGGGGTAGGGTGGAGGTGGGGTAGAGGTGGGATCGGGGAGAGTTAGGTGGGGTGGGGTGACGGTGGGGGTAGGGGTGAAGAGAGGTGGGGGGTAAGGTGGATGTTACCACTCTGGGGGTACTTGCAACCTCATCAATATTTCCTGGCACGCAATCTCCCCCTTACCAGGCCACCCTTCCCCTCCAAAAAAGGCAATACGCAGACCCCCCTCTAGAGACCCATTGCGGGAGTCCCTGGTCTGTCCCTCTGATGACGTCAGAGCAGTCAATGAAGGGTTGTAATTATACTCGTGGGATAGGGTTTGGGATGGGGGATGAGGATGAAGAGGAGAGGGAGTGGGTATTGGCATTATTGAAATAGAGCAGAGAAGAGGGTGGTGGGGGTCGTGGCAAAGAGGAAGAGGTTTCTTCGGAGAATGTGGGATGAATTATCACCTAAGACGATCATAGATCTGAACCAATTATACTTCAACGTCACGGTGCGAATAGTAACTATGTATGTGTCGTAGAGAATTTGGAGTGACTTGACATATTCCTGTGGTCTCCCTCTGGAGCACAATACGACAACCACACCACGCCAACGAGCCCGGTTCTGGACAGCTCCCTTCAGCTGGACCCGCGTCAGTCTGGCCGCTGAAAATTTGGAGTAATTGCGGACCAATCTCACTAATGGACATGGGCCAGGCCAACAGGCTAGCTAATCAGTGTACTTCCGTGTCTCACATGGTGAATGCAGTTGTCTCCGCAGAGCTGTATCACGCACGAGTCTTGCTACTTCCCAGAAGAAAGATGGCGTCTCGAGAGACAGCTGTTTCCCCTGTAGACACGATTGGTCAGGAGTGCCCGGATGTTATACAAATATTGAGGTACACTTAGTACAAGTTACACTGTGCTTCCATTCCGTGCTGCCTCTCTTCTCCTCCGTCTCAATTTCAGACTAAATGGACTCCGGCATGTTGAAACGGGTCCTTCTACACACACACAAATTCATGTATCATGCATGAACCTGGCTTTGGCCAATTTAAAATTCTAACTTTACTTGGGCTCATCGCTCTTTATGTAGATATATTCAATTCGTGTCAATGCAGCACTTTCATATTATCATAGACATTGATTTTCCTCACCCAACAAATCCTCGATAAGCAAATATTCAGGCAGATCTCTAAAGTCCTTAGCTGCCCTCTAAATGCCTTCACGGACCAGTAACCCTTCATTGTGTGGCTACGAAAAGGGCTTGGAAAGACAGGTGGCTATGGGCCAGTCGCTTTCCTTTGCATGGGCATGCAAGAGTTCAGAAAAGAACCATTGTAACATAAGTCTGGCTGTAGGGGTCCAACAGAAACCGACAGAGATTGAAGTTGGGCGATCAAGTGTCGGCTTCTGACACGACTTTGGCTCGTCTTTGTCTCCATAGTCAGTGCTCAGCCATCCATGGAACTATCGATCTACCGTGTTTGAATGAGGCTCTGTCTTATGAAAATCAGATATAGCGCTTCAACCTCTTTATTTGCGATCCCGTGGATAAAACGCTGGCATGGCATTTTATCGGGTACCGAAATCGCATTGCCGGTTCTATAAGAATATTTTCAAAAATAATTTATTCTTTCCACAAACATTTATCGGGAAGATACAAACTGTGGGAAATTTGTCTTCTCGCTTCCGTCACACACTTTTTCAGTGAACTCAACAACATTACTATGAAATCAAGTAATGTATATTTCACTGAAGACTCTACATGTAAATGTGTTGTCCATAGTAAAGTGGTAGCTCATTAACCAGAGAGCAACTTTTACAGTAACTATCGCAGTCAATAATGGGGAGAAGGTCTCTTTACGTGAACAACATAAATGACTCTGCTGTCCGTGCACACGACAGCTATGGAATTCCCGATGTGTGTCAGAAGCAAACCGGCAGTCGTTTTACTGTGTAAAGGTAGATAACTCCTCAGTGTCAATCCGCGGATGCAGTGTGCAGCCATTCTGTAAACCCGAGTATTGACTCTGGCACAGTTCGCAATGAATGCGTAATAGGCTTGACCCTTGGCATTACAGCCTTGCGCCAAAAATAGTTCGTTCTCATACTAATTTTCTCTCCACTTTTTACAGAAATCATTCAGATGTAAAAACTTGGTTCCATTTCAACACAAACATTTTATTGTATCGAATAAACGCTTGTTTGTTGTCTCAACAAGAGTAAGTTAAGAGTTTTGTGCGAAATAGTCTTAGAACTACTTTAACGGCGTATGTCAGGGAGCACATCGGCTATCCTACAAGCCTCTCGTGTGACCTCCGCTTGCATAAATTGGCCAAAAACCTTCCATCACGTGATGTGAACTGTGCTAGAGATACTTTTGCCGGTAGGCAAAATCTCTAGTTTACTAGAATGGTGTGCAGCATCACCCCGCTTGGGTTTACTCTGTATCAGAAATAGCTTGGGAATCCCTTAAACAGGTTTATACCAGCAAGACGTAAGAAAAACAACAACAAAACCTTCACTGAGATACGTGTACGTACACGAAAAAAGATGTATAACTGTACTTTTTGTGTCAGGTGTTGCCTCTTCCCCGTTGTCGCTGTTGCTATTGCTGCGCGGTTGTTGTTGGTGTTGTTGTTGTTGTTGTTGTTGTTGTTGCTGTTGCTGTTGTTGTTGCCTAAAACGAATTTGCTTTCTTTCAGTTTTGGGAGGTAATCTCTGACGAGCACGGCGTCGACCCCACCGGCACCTACCATGGCGACTCCGACCTGCAGCTGGAGAGAATCAACGTCTACTTCAATGAGGCCACGGGTGAGGCTCTCATTATTCTTGACTGCCTGTTACCTAGATTCTGGAAAGCGGATTTTCCACATATTATATTCCTCAAAAGCCCGAGATTATTGCTACACGACAAATAATACGTATGCCAATCAACACAAATCATAATGTAGCAATACAAAGGACGTTTCACAGCATTCTTTCTGTCCTGTTTCCTTTCTTGTCAAGAATTAGATCCATTATATCTTGCACAAGACGTAGGCAAGATTAAGGATGTGGTGAATTCACCGCAACTTCTACCCCTGAGGAGATTAGTTCTAGCGGGGGCGTATTGGACCTTGGGGGAATGTAAAACCCAATGAAGGAAGCATCATCAGTAAGTGAAGCAATTGTCCTCTCCTTTGTTATTCCTAGGTGGCAAGTACGTGCCTCGTGCCATCCTGGTCGATCTGGAGCCAGGCACCATGGACTCCGTCCGCTCCGGACCCTTCGGCCAGATCTTTCGTCCTGACAACTTCGTCTTCGGACAGAGCGGCGCCGGCAACAACTGGGCCAAGGGCCACTACACCGAGGGCGCCGAGCTGGTCGACTCCGTCCTGGACGTGGTCCGCAAGGAGGCTGAGAGCTGCGACTGTCTGCAGGGCTTCCAGCTGACCCACTCCCTGGGCGGTGGCACTGGCTCTGGCATGGGCACTCTCATGATCTCCAAGATCCGTGAGGAGTACCCCGACAGAATCATGAACACCTTTTCAGTGGTGCCTTCTCCGAAGGTAAAACTATCCAGTAATATTTCGATTGCTGATTCCTTCATGATCCCGATCTGAGATTAAGAATGCTTTATCGTACCCATTCAGATCTATATTGAACTATTCTTTTTCACATTTTCCCCAAGAAAATTTATCTTGGCAACTCACTCTTTGCAAGGGTATTCGAGTCGCTCTTACGACTGGCTCATCGTCAACATGTATCAAGAGAAGTGCAGAGAGAAGCCAACGAAACACGTTATGTCGCATCACCATCACAAGGCGGCTGCCTACAAAATGTCATGGCAATACTTTGTTCAACTTTAGGTGTCCGACACCGTGGTTGAGCCCTACAACGCCACCCTGTCAGTCCACCAGCTGGTCGAAAACACAGATGAGACCTACTGCATCGACAACGAGGCTCTCTACGACATCTGCTTCCGCACACTGAAGCTCACCACCCCCACCTACGGCGACCTGAACCATCTGGTGTCCGCCACCATGTCCGGTGTCACCACCTGCCTGCGCTTCCCTGGCCAGCTGAACGCCGACCTGAGGAAGCTGGCCGTCAACATGGTGCCCTTCCCCCGTCTGCACTTCTTCATGCCCGGCTTCGCTCCCCTGACGTCCCGTGGCAGCCAGCAGTACCGCGCCCTGACGGTGCCCGAGCTGACCCAGCAGATGTTCGACGCCAAGAACATGATGGCCGCGTGCGACCCCCGCCACGGCCGCTACCTGACGGTGGCCGCCATGTTCCGTGGACGCATGTCCATGAAGGAGGTGAGGCTACCTTTCCTACAGATGTACTGGTGTTCCCGAGCTGATAGCTGTCACTTGGCGGATCTCACTACGAGACGCCCGCTGATCTTAATTCTGTGACTAACCAAGTATGGTTCCAAAGATACGTGAATTTGTTAGCCCGGAAATGACATCTGTCTCTAAATCCTGTTACACCTTGCAGGGATAGTTATCGATTACAGGTTCTCATATTTGTCATCGTTTGTGTTTCAGGTTGACGAGCAGATGCTGAACGTGCAGAACAAGAACAGCTCCTACTTCGTGGAGTGGATCCCCAACAACGTCAAGACCGCTGTCTGCGATATTCCTCCTCGTGGTCTCAAGATGTCCGCCACCTTCATCGGCAACAGCACGGCCATCCAGGAGCTGTTCAAGCGCATCTCCGAGCAGTTCACCGCCATGTTCCGCCGCAAGGCCTTCCTCCACTGGTACACTGGCGAGGGCATGGACGAGATGGAGTTCACTGAGGCCGAGTCCAACATGAACGACCTGGTGTCCGAGTACCAGCAGTACCAGGACGCCACGACCGAGGAAGCCGGGGAGTTCGACGAGGAGGAGGGCGAGGGCGAGGGCGAGGAGGCATAGAAATGCCACTGTATGGTCTGAACATGCACTAGCTTTGACGAGACAAAACTCTTACTTCAAGGTTCTGATTGGTTCATTATCGCTGCTTTTCATGTTTTCTGGAGTGGCTATAACATACCTATTATGATAATACATTCGGTTCGCTGGCTACTGACAAATTCTAAACAGTTTTAGGTTTCCCACTATCTTTTTCCTACAGTGAAGTACTCTTCTGCAAGCAGAACAATTTCAAATCGTCTTAGAACATACATTCTTGTGATGAATTGTACAACTTTCAGCTTCTTTTTTTTGCTTATTGTCTTGCAGGGTTATTTACGAGTGACCAGATAGAAATAAAGCATATGACCGACGATAAGTTTGAGTTGTTGATACTATTGATCACAACAAATGTTAAATGTTATTGCCTACCTTGAAAGAAGAGTGAGAATAAGACTGAATTAGGTCAAGACACTTTGAAGAATGTTTGTATGTGTGAGATTGTAAATGAATATTTGGATGAATAGATGACTGAATAGATGGAAATCAGTCAATGGATGAAAGGAATGATTGGTGGATGGATCGACAAATGAACGTGTAATTTGATTGTAATGTCTTCATGCCAGACGACTAGTTGGATAAAAAGATGGACGAACCGACGGACACACGGACAGATGTATGGATGGATGGGTGGATGGATGGATAGGTGGATGGATGGATGGTGGATGAGTGGATGGATGCAAGCATGCATTAGTGGAAGGATGGATGGATAGATGGATGCATGGATGGACGGATAGGTCGATGGATGATGAATAGATGGATGGGTAGATGATAATGAATGATGAATGAATGAATGAATGGATAAATGGATGGTAGATGGATGAATGGAAGGAAGGATGGTGGCACGATGGAAGGATGAATGAATGGAAAGATGGATTGAAGGATGGATGATAGATGATGAAAGAATAAAAATAAGGATGGATGAATGCATAGAAGGATGGATTTTGAATGATGTATGAATGTATAAGGCAATTTATGGGTGGACAGAAGGAGCTCACACACGGATAACGGATTGTTATCTCGTAGTAACAGATAAATAGAGAGATGAAAATATGAATGGAAGACGAGGAATATGGTCTTGCATAAACGTACCTTGAGCATTCGAGCATATGAGCATGAAAGTGTCTTTGGTTTTTGTATGTGTGGGTTTTTTCCGTTCCCAATATAGTATCTATTGTGGCATTTGCGTATCTCTAGCATACACTAGCTCTAACCGTCAACAAACACAAATTGCAGTCACAGGTGGGATAGAAGTTTGCCCTAGGTTGGTAGTAAATCTTCCCAGACGTCTTTTCGTCCACGTACAAGTTCTCTGGAAAATGAGCATCCACAGAAACAGTGGCGTTTCATGAATTTATTTAAATAACATATCTTATCTTGACTGGACAGCGTTAGATTCCTTGCAGCATGTTGCCAAATGAAATAATTCAATCTGCAAAACAGCACTGAACGAACAGAAATGGGTCATAACGATCTTACTGTCCTTCTGCCCTCTGGTAGCCATTTTGGCTGCTTGAGGCCAGCCCTGGCTGAGCAACTGTAGTTTGCAATGAAAGTTCAGCAGTGAGGGATTCCAGCTGATGAGGGCACCAAGCGGTTCCCACCGTATATGACCCTTGATAACCCCCTTGATTTTAAACACACACACACACACACACACACACACACACACACACACACCCGCCCACCCCCATCCCTCATCCCCTAAAATAGCCTTTTAACCCTGTATCCTGTAGAAGAAACAATCACCATCCATTTCATTCTTTCAGCACTATTTGTCAACGAAACTATCATTTGCCATAATGCTATCTGTGACCTTTAAACACATTTCAGTTAAATGTTTATGCATGCTGATTCAAATTATCACATGCACATGTAAATGAAAAGTCCATTTCTTTTTTTTAAAACTAGCTGATGCGTATATCTATCCTTATTGATATTCGTTACTAAGACGCATCAAACTGTGACTGAAAGCTGTGGCCTTACATTGAATGCTACGACGCAAAGATTGCTTGCCTTGGTTCCCAGCTTGCGTGTGAAAGCCAAACTACGAAGACCAAACCACGAAAACGATAAGGGGAGACAATACTTTGTCAATGCGCATTATCTCCCCTAGTGACACTTTCCAACCGAGAATCCACCAATGGGAGTGTCAAGTATCACGTGACTAGACAACAGTGCTGTCTTGGCCTGTCTGGTCCATTACGGCTGATTGATTCCTTTGTTCTCGGGTCTCACAGCCCCTTAAAGTATGCTGGACCAGGTGTCTTCCGAACGGCATGTCCTCTTAGCTTGTGATGGTCGAGTATCAGTAACGTTTCTCTCTTGATACTCTGAGCGGATGACGTTGATCAGGCATGCCCTGTTTCTCAAATGTCTAGGGATGCTTTTTTTCGTTCTCGTAAATATTGTTGTCGCTGAGCACATGTGTGAAGAAGAGGTCAGAATATATATAGAGGTTGGGAGTTGGAGGGGGGGGGGGGGGGGGGGGGGGGGGGGCGCCAGGCATTTGCTCTGCAGCAGCGCTCTTGCCAGCTCTCCGTTACCTGTCAGTTCTTGCAGCGCGCGTCGCTCGTGTGCATATTTTTCTAATATGCATGGACATGCAGCTGTGTTAGCACCCTGAATATTATTGTGGCAGCAGGCACCATTAAATGAAAAAGGAGACAGCAGCAAGACGCCAAACATAATATTGCCCGAGAAGGTGCGTGACATAACCCTCGTAAAGTGATACAGAAATATTCGGTCATCGTCACTTAATAAAATGATAGTGATGATCACAATAAAAACATTATGTGACCAGAATATGTTAGGAAATTCTTTGTTTCCATTGAACATCTACAGTAGGTGAGAATATAAAAAGGGATACTGCTCAATACGTTCGTTAATACTGCCATTTTTGTCAGGTTCCTCTCTCCTCAGCCTGTGTGTGTGGTCCCCATGTTTTCAAGCGACGCCCCTGCTTGTGGAGCTGTCATTGTGGACTCCGACTGCATCCGTGTACCATCTGAAGACATCATTCGGACGTAACGTAAAAGGATCAAGCTCTGACGTGAAAGCTCTAAAAGCAATACGTTTTTCCATACCAACGAAGAAGTAGCGAAACTGTCTCCTTCAGTCGCATTGTGAAACATCCCTACCGCGTTGGAGTGGTTCGGAAGACGCTGCGCAACGTGGAAGCGGCATAACCGACAAAGCCCCTGCATCTTTTGTAGCAAGATGGGTCTACCCAGGCACGCCTCTATCAAGGTGTTCATTGGAGGGTTCATCAGAACTCCTCTGTTAACTCTCAAACTGTTTTTCACTTAGACCAGACTTCTAGATATAGGAGTAGTCTGACTTCGATTATCAATGAATTTATGGGCCCAGATGGTTTCATCACGTAACATTTTTTCATTCAGCAGGTTTTCCTGTGGCGATCAGTTATACACAAATGAGAGACAGCCTTCTGTCTTCAAGATATTTGAAGACTGTCCTACTCAGGAATGGAGTGCATAACTTTAGCTAAACTTCACGTTTGTGCTCTTCTTCTATCGCACTCCCTTTCTACGTCGGGCAATCAATTTTCAATCTGTCATTAAGCGCGGTCCATGCACAATACATTAATGCCCCACTGAAGCGTGTAGGGGAGAACCTCTAGAGCACAGGCACATCGTTCCATCCCAAGTCGAAATGGATGGATTAATCGATATTGTCAAGGCTGGGCAGCCATGCAGACGACAGAACAGTGCTTGACAGAACCATTCTCTTATTCACCCTGTTCACCGTGCGTGCAATGCACAATGGGACACTATTCTCAGATGCATGCTCGCTTTCTGATGGGCTGAACATGCGAATGCATTGCATATCGTAAGAAAATAGATTTTCCTGCAGTTTTGGCGACCCAGAAGATTTCTATTATTCAATACATTCGTTCGGTACGACAGTGCAATTAATTTTAAAGGCTGGATTCCGAATAGGAGAAGGCTGGACGCTTCGTTGAGAGGTTAAAACAAAAAAACTAGTATTTTGTGAGATCGAAAAGTGCCCGGACTTCATTGGGGTTCTTGATTCAATGAAAAGTTGATAACCACATAAATACTCTGAAATATATCGTTCATGGGCAGAATAGCTACTGAAATGTCATTATTCGAACGATTTCCGCTTCAAATCACTCTTAATCTGCTGGGCGTATATCTTGTCATCGTTTGACACACTAACACTTTGGGGAGGATTGGGAGCGCTAATATTGGTATTTTCTGTTGAGACGATAGCATGCAGGTGCGCGCGCGCTCGCGTGCACACACACACACACACACACACACACACATACACACACACACACATACATCCATACATACATACATGCATGCACACATATGTGCTCTCGCATGGGCGCGCTCTCGAGCACGCATGCAAACACAATCATGCACATCTTCCTGTACCGTGAGTTAAAATGAACCTGCTATTAATTCTGAAGTATTTGATTGTCTGAAATCAGATTTCCACAGCTCGTGTAGATTTCAACTTGTGAATGATCTTATCTAAACACTGTCTGTCTCTCGGGCATAACATGTTTTTGTGCTTGCAACTAACTACTGAATAAATCAAACACAATACAGAATGTCAACTGTATAGGGGCGGTACACGTGTTGCCGATTCAAATTCAACCACTGACTATATTCCAATTACTTATTCAGCCACTCAATGTTGCACTTAAATGCTTGGAACCATGAAATGGCGCAGATCTGGTGTACGCGAAAATCATCATGCTGAGATTAGCATAAACGATAAATCAACAATCGACTGTATTGCTGGTATAATACTTCTGCATGTTTGCGAGACATTTCAGGTAGTCAGCAAGTGTAGATACCCACACCGTTTCAAAATTTTACAGAGGTTATCTGAGTGCATTTGTGTATGCATGCGTGTTAACATTATTGTTGCATGTGAGGTAGTTTACATGTGTTAATGATCGTCACTATTTATATGAAATCGTGTGCGCATACACATTCTTATCTTTCCTCTTTTTAGTCGTCAGTTCAGGGTTTTCTCGCGTTCTTTACTGTCCTTTCCCTATACAGGGACTCATATAGATTCCGTCTTGTTCGTATATCTCGAAATTGAAATCTCCATGCTGCTCTTCATTTTATGTTGTCATATTTCTTTCGTTTCTTGCAGAATATTTTCTATGCTATTCGTCGTCGCCTTCTCTTACGAGTAATTCACTTCTGTAGCTTTTCATTTGGCTGATCAGCCAGCAAACAAGCCCATGCACGCATGCCTCTCAAACTGTTATCCACTTCTCAGTCTGCTTTCTCAAGAATCATCTTTCACCAAGCAACCAAACTCGTGCATTAATGCAAACAAATGACACACGGAAATATCGGGGAAAGGCGTTTATTCCAAAACCCTCCGGACGCGACATTGAGGAGACAAATGCAAGGAACACTGATCACGAGATGCCTTCAGCGATATGAATATCATGAAGCAAGACAACAGGCAGACAGTAGTTCTTGGAGATGCTTGAAAACTGGAGTTATGACAAGAGTCACAGAAAGGAAGCAAGAATGGCGCCCGAAGGGCAAGGAAATGGAACGCCTTGGGGTGGGATTTGAGGAGCCAACGAAGGTCATCCCTTCATCGACTCCTCTTGTGCTGTCGTCGTAGTCATCGTCATCGCTTAGGCGGCCTCGCCCTCGCCCTCCTCCTCCTCGAACTCTCCCTCCTCCTCGGCCGTGGCGTCCTGGTACTGCTGGTACTCGGACACCAGGTCGTTCATGTTGGACTCGGCCTCCGTGAACTCCATCTCGTCCATGCCCTCGCCAGTGTACCAGTGGAGGAAGGCCTTGCGGCGGAACATGGCGGTGAACTGCTCGGAGATGCGCTTGAACAGCTCCTGGATGGCCGTGCTGTTGCCGATGAAGGTGGCGGACATCTTGAGACCACGAGGAGGGATGTCACAGACAGCGGTCTTGACGTTGTTGGGGATCCATTCCACGAAGTAGGAGCTGTTCTTGTTCTGCACGTTCAGCATCTGCTCGTCGACCTGAAAGACAGACGATGACAAATATTACAACCTGTAATCGATAACTATCCCTGCATGGTGTAACAGGATTTAGAAACAGATGTCCTTTCCGGGCTAACAAATTCGCGTATCTTTGGAACCATATTTGTAGACAAATAAAGAAGCGTGGAATAGTCACAGAATTAAGATCAGCGGGCGTCTCGTAGTGAGATCCGCCAAGTGATAGCTATCAGCTCAGGAACACCAGTACATCTGTAGGAAAGGTAGCCTCACCTCCTTCATGGACATGCGTCCACGGAACATGGCGGCCACCGTCAGGTAGCGGCCGTGGCGGGGGTCGCACGCGGCCATCATGTTCTTGGCGTCGAACATCTGCTGGGTCAGCTCGGGCACCGTCAGGGCGCGGTACTGCTGGCTGCCACGGGACGTCAGGGGAGCGAAGCCGGGCATGAAGAAGTGCAGACGGGGGAAGGGCACCATGTTGACGGCCAGCTTCCTCAGGTCGGCGTTCAGCTGGCCAGGGAAGCGCAGGCAGGTGGTGACACCGGACATGGTGGCGGATACCAGGTGGTTCAGGTCACCGTAGGTGGGGGTGGTCAACTTGAGAGTGCGGAAGCAGATGTCGTAGAGAGCCTCGTTGTCGATGCAATAGGTCTCATCTGTGTTTTCGACCAGCTGGTGGACTGACAGGGTGGCGTTGTAGGGCTCAACCACGGTGTCGGACACCTGTCAAAGTAAAGATGGAAGTAAGAGTAAGATTAGGAAAGTGCATAAAAGATAAAATTGTAACATGTTGTCTTGATTACAAACAGTTACTTGTTTGTCAATGAAAACATTTTGCTGAGCAACTACCACTTTCTTTTGCTTCACATGGACGAAAAACTCTATTGAAAATCATTTTAGACTAAACATTTTTGTTTTACGTACCTTGGGGGAGGGGACAACGGAGAATGTGTTCATGATTCTGTCGGGGTACTCCTCACGGATCTTGGAGATCATGAGAGTGCCCATGCCAGAGCCAGTGCCACCGCCCAGGGAGTGGGTCAGCTGGAAGCCCTGCAGACAGTCGCAGCTCTCAGCCTCCTTGCGGACCACGTCCAGCACGGAGTCGACCAGCTCGGCGCCCTCGGTGTAGTGGCCCTTGGCCCAGTTGTTGCCGGCGCCGCTCTGTCCGAAGACGAAGTTGTCAGGACGGAAGATCTGGCCGAAGGGTCCGGAGCGGACGGAGTCCATGGTGCCTGGCTCCAGGTCGACCAGGATGGCACGGGGCACGTACTTGCCGCCTGCAGAGGACAGAAAAGATGTGTGAATGTGTCCTCTTACTGCAAGAGGAACTAATTACGCTTAAGTGGTAAGAAAAATTATACAAAGTCCTCTCATGTTGCATTGATACTTATTTCCGATAAATACAGTGATTGGAAGGTTCTTGAGGCGGAAACGGTACCAAAGTTTAAAAAAGGTGAGAGCGCTCACCTGTGGCCTCATTGAAGTAGACGTTGATTCTCTCCAGCTGCAGGTCGGAGTCGCCATGGTAGGTGCCGGTGGGGTCGATGCCGTGCTCGTCGGAGATCACCTCCCAGAACTGGAAAAACAGAACAGCCTTGGTCAGTACAGAAGTCCACATTTGCAAGTGAATTTTCCCCCAGAATGTTAAAGAAGTTTGAATGCCTCTTCTTTCTTACCATTCATTTTTTTCTCTATAAACAATTCATTGGTGAATCCACCATTCTGTGCATTTGCCTGATATTATTGCCTGCATTCTGGAGGTGTGATAGGCACTAAGACATTGGGGTGGGTGGTAGGGGGTAGGGGGTGGGGGTGGGGGGTTCGAGGTGAGGAAGAAGCAATTGTGTCACGCCAGGAGGTGTGTGGGTTCAAACGGCGGTTGCCAAGGCGGTAGCTAGGGACGCGAAACCAACGTGGGATTGCCGCAATCCGATCCTATTGTCGTGGCCCGAGGTCGGTATAGTTCGTCAAAGTATGCCCTTCGTCCCCCTCGAGTTATGCCCTCACCCACAAGAACGATCCATACACCTCTCTCCCTCATCTACATGTCTAGACATTCCTATCTCCTCCACCAAAACCCACATCTCATGCACCCCCCCCCCCCCGACACCCCATTCAAATGCCCTGATAGGGTACGTGGTCAACTGACCCTCCCCTTACTTCCCATTCCGTCCAATCTTGTCTTAGTCTACTCCTTTTTTCCACTGAGCATATCCTTTCTTGATCGTCTGCGCGATCTAATGTCTTCTTTTACTTGCATTTAGTTGTGTCACCTTGTAGAGGTAAGAGCTCACAACAATTCGATATTGTTCATGCCAAATTCACTGTAAAAACCCATACCCTCCGATTGTTTGGAATTCCATTATTTCATCACCATGGCAGCCTGTGTATACAAGTCATTATCTATCAACTCCTTTAATGGGCGTGTTAAGAAAGACGCGTGGAGAACACCCTTCGTCTTCTCGCCTAATCACACATCGCCCTCCCTTTATAAACCACTGCAGAGCTCAGGGCCTTGATCGCCGCACATGATTTAAACCAATCTCGCCCCAGTCTTGAGTGCAACCCGAGATAACCCCTGACCCGTCATCGCGGCTTCCTGGTCGAGACTAACGATAGAGAAAAACCCGGTGAGGGGAATTATCGCCAGAAGAAGCTAAACGAGAAGGAGACGTTTTAAAACTGCAAGACAGCTGATATTCAACCGCTGAGGTTCTGTTCTGGCTACAAGGGCTTACTCGGCCACTGGAGCAGGTGCAGAGCTGGAACACGTCGGCAAATACGTGTACTCCTGAGTACCCGAGCTGGACTGGGGATTCCGCCCTGGCGAGACAGTTACACAAACGCTCCACGTCGTCGCAGACAGATCTATCCTTCTCGGGGTGGAGTCTGACTCACGGAGCATGTCTAGCTGTTTTTCTCTGCTTGCCAAAAGCCTTGGTTCTAAGTTTCCATAGTCGTGTGAGACTCGTGTGTTGTGGCGTGCGTGTGCGTGTGTCGTGTGCGTGCGTGCGTGTATGTGTGTGCCGTGTGTAGTGTGCGTGCGTGCGTTGGCGTGTGTGCTGTGTGTGAGAGCAGAGAGAGAGAGACGTAGAGAGGAGAGGAGTTGAGGGATAGAGAGAGAAGAGAGAGGTGGAGAGATCGCAAGATGAGAGACCGAGACTGCAGATGAGAGAGAGAGAGAGAGAGACAGAGAGACGAGGAGGACAGAGATGTGACGAGAGAGAAGAGAGAGCGAGAGAGCAAATACACTTAAGGAAAAATTTCCGTCATATGTAACTGGATGTTCCCAAAAGTCGTGCACTGTCATGTCGCGGATGCGGACACAAGGAGAGTAGAGAGGGGCGTGAGCCCGGAGTGGTGTAGGGCTGGGAGTGGAGAGACGGAACGCATGGTATGAGTGCGGGGGGAGAGGAAGAAGCAACCCAGACTAGCCCGTGAACAGACACGGACATGAACGCCGACAAGTAGCCGCGGC
>JAWQFJ010031645.1:25000-49601 GCA_034096865.1 Theodoxus fluviatilis | reverse complement strand
TATTTTTAGCTAGCGGGGGGGGGGGGGGGGCAAAATTTTTTTTAGCAAGCGGGGGGTGGGTGTTTCCAAAACTTTTTTTACCAAGCGGAGGGGGGGGGCGGGGGGGCGGGGGGGGGGGGGGCGGGGGGGGAAATGCTCTCATCAGGTGCTAGCTAAAAGGAACCCCCCCCCCCCGCTTGCTAAATAAAGATTGGAAAGCCCCCCCCCCCCCCCCCCCGCTTGCTAAAAAAAGTTTGGAAACACCCCCACCCACCCACCCCCGGCTGGCTACAAATAGTTTGGAAACCCCCACCCCCACCCCCCCGCTTGCTAAAAGAAGATTGGAAACCCGCCCCTCCCCCCCCCCCCCCCCCCCCGCTTGCTAAAAAAAGCCCCCCCCCCCCCCCCCGCTTGCTAAAGAAAGATTGGAACACCCCACCCACCCACCCCGCAGATTCCTGACCAGGCAGCAATGGACCTCTACTCTGATCCATTGTTCTCAGCAAAGAAATGTGTCTGCTGTTCTATTCGACATAACAGATACACTTTCTTGTGTTGCACGCGCACCCTCATTTAGATACAAATTATGCCAAAGCGAAGTTCCTGGAGGACGCACTATGATTGCCTATTAGCGCCATTTCGGCAAATAGCATGACCGATGCGGGAGATGGTATAGAAAGCGATTGATGAGGACGTACAACGTACGTCTATACAGCATTGCTGAGTGCCAAAAGAGGACGTACGACGTATGTCTACAGCGCAGTGAAACAAGCACTCATCGGTCTGCAACTGCTGCCAACTGGCAGTTGGGATGGTTACATTAAAAATGTATAATCTTGGAACACAAAGTCAAACTTCGTGTGTCGCAAAGCCGCCATTGTTTCTCGTTATTCTCGCTAGGCGGACCACCTCTCAGAGCTGCTTGCGAAGTCTCGCCTAGGCGTCGTTTTCCTTGGAGCGAGAGCGTTGCGAATGCTTGGTTTTCTTGCTTTCCTTGGAAAATCTTGGCAAATCTCGCCGTTTGCAGCGCGCCCTGCTTGCAAAGTCTCGCCTAGGCCTCGTTTTCCTCGCAGCGGGAGCGTTGTGAATGCTTGGTTTTCTTGCTTTCCTTGGCAAATCTTGGCAAATCTCGCCGTTCGCAACGCGCCCCAGACCCACCGCGTCTCCCTATGCGATTCATAGAAGGCGGGTAACTTGGGGAAATCCAGACGTAACTTGTTTAGAGTCTAATCGGCTTCAGCGCTTTTCATGGACAAAGGCTGATGGGTCGCACGATCTCATTCATTCATTCATTCATTCATTCATTCATTCATTCATTCATTCATTCATTCATTCATTCATTCATTCATTCATTCATTCGCTCTAGGAGTCTGTCCAACAGCCACATTATGCTAGTGAGCGTGACGGAGAGGTTGGAACCTTGCTACACGGCAACTGCACAGAAAAGACAGTTCTTACATGCCTTTAACATTTTACATTGGTGTTTGTCGTGTGTTTGTTTCTTATTGATATGCCTTTTACATTTGAAAGATTCAGTCGCACTCTGGAACAATGGCCTACACTCTGTAAACGTGTTCCGACAGACACTTCTGCTCTCAGTACTCCTGGAAGAAGGACGTAGCATGTCATAAGCGCGTTGAAACCTAGACGGTCCATACATATTGAATACAAATGAAAGCACGTCTTCATATCTTTGTCTCCTTCGACTTTTCTTTTTGGTACCCAACTCCGGCGTATCAGAAGGATACTTAATTCATCTGAGCTCGTGTATAAGAAACCTACTTCCTTTCGTAGAGGATGCCTGGTGACAATGCCAAATTCTGTTTGTGGTGCCTCTCTGAGTTCGAGCAAACGTAACGAGCTTTTCATCAGGTGTGTGCTGGAAGTCATTCGACGCAGCAGCACGAATTCATGCCTCAGAACCTCTATATCCGCGTTGAACTGAAAGACTGTCATGAGCAATGTGGAATTTCCCTCCTATCTCAATATATGTTCCCTGTTGAATGCCTTTATGAAAAGTGACGACATCTGAGATGGCTATTTTCTTATTGCTATCATATAGTCAAGACCGCTCACAAGCGCTTGAAGGAAAACTTGAAAGGACAGCCCGAAATGGTCATTCTCGGATTCAAAGAGCTGGTGCCGACGGCTCTGGACAGACCCCAAGTCGCGTGGGAAAGGCGTCAGAGTCATGTCAGTGTCACCAGAGTTTCAGTGCTCCATGTGTTCAGTCCTTTGGAAGTCTAGACAGGGCCTGCAGACCCACCTCCAATTCCACAGAGGAAATGAACAGTTCCAGTCTGCCTTGGACCCATGGGACAACCACCCATCATGTCCTCAGAAATGGAAAGGCAGGTTATGCGGCAGTTGTCACGACAATGACGTGTCCTCGATGCCAACCGTCTCCGTACAGGAAACGAATCTGGATTGCTTCACGCAATCGATATTTGCTCGTTTGGAGTCGGCCTTTGAGAAGAAAATGCCATCAGGCGGTCAGAGCACCGCGGTCTCGGATGGCTGGCTTCTGAGCCAATGCAGACGTCGTCGTCTACCTCTGGTAACCATAGCAACCTGGGATGGTCACGGACGACCTCACTTGGCACCTCTACAAGGCATCGACCAAGGAAGAGGAGACGTCATCCCAGACAAACGGATGCCAACGCTGATAAAGGAGATGCGCGGAGCAGATTGTCCTTGTGTCAGCTTTGTCCATACTCATCTACTTTATTGATGGAAGAATCGAGCGATCAAGAGAAGTAAAAAATAATTACGGTAGCCATACCGTGTGTGATTCAACTCGTATTAACGGCGCACAGCTAGAGCGCTTGACGGACAGTGTAAGGATTCAACACTTGCAGAAGATAATGCACAATAGAAATGAAAGACAATGGATAGTTGATGATGAAGAAAGATAATTGTGGTAGAGGTAAAGGTGCTGGTTTCCTATTGCGATTTAAGGTTCAAACAGCTTTGCATGTTACCCACTGATCATAGGACCGCCTGAACAATTCTTTACTGGTCCTTGACAAACACAGTGACAGATTAGACGCAAAACGGGGAAAAAAGGTTGGGGGTAGGGTGTCCGACGGAGTAATCAGTTAACGGGGAAGCGTGACAACAAACCCGACGTTGTATGTATTCTTTCGCGAAAGGTTAGTGGCCTTGGCAAGGGCCGTGTGGTTGGTCTCTCAGATGGAGCCAGAAACGCATGGCTGGCGTTCGTCTCGCGGGGCTTCGGGCGTGGTCGGCAAGCTTTCGTAGTCGATCTCCTCCTTCAGGCCGCAGATACGACGCACAGTCAGGTATCGGTACCGTCTCCACTCCCTGGGGAGTATTCCAACGTGATAGCAGCTCACTGCCGCATACACGATGTAACTGCATTGCAGTAGGCCCCTACTGCCTTCACAGATACCCTGTTTTACTCCTGGGTGTGGAGAGGCAATGCGAGTTGCACATCTCGCCCTGAGGAAGCAACTGTCGGATCCGCTGAACCTCGAGTACCGCCATTGCTAGCCACTAGCGGCAGTGTACGAGCACTGCCACGACAAAAAACCGTTCAGCCAAATGTAGAACGTGTCTTTCCCAAGTGGCAGGTTTTGTTAACACAAAACGAAAATACGCAGTTACAAATCATATATATGCCTTAATAGATTACTGTATTCAATATTTCCGATTATGAAAATAAGTACGAAGTTTAGCGTAGGATCATTTTTGGTCATTCCATAAATTCCCGATGAGGCAGGTGACAAGCAAGAGAAAAATGCGACGTATCTTGATATATAGATAAATCTAGACATATAAACTATCGACTGTAAGAACACAATATAATTATTTGCCGACCGTTTTTTGTCATGACAAGCACTTTTCACCACTGGACTTGAGCCCTGAAGAGTGATAAATTATAACATGTTCTTAATCAAACATTATTTATTGGTTTTTATATATACATAAAAACTGCAACTGCTTATCAGGGTAAAGTAAAGGACAGCTTCAGGCTGGTAAAGACAAAGGCATCAGTTTATGCTCATTCATGTATTTAACTGCCGACTTTTAAAAAAAAGCATTTACGGTATATTGATCATTTCAGTACTGTCATGTACAGCATAGATAGTTTGATGGAATGAATGGTAAGCATGTGCATTCAAGACTGATTAATGCCATGATCAGACGGAGCAGCAGCTGCTGGAGCAGGAAAAATGGTGTGTCTTGCGTGGAACTTTCAAATCCCGGAATACATGGCAAAGCAGTTTGGTAGGAAGCGTGACAACGAGTGATTGGCCTCACCGCCAGTTCACGTCAGAGCGTAATCGTTGTGTTACTTGGAATCTCGTAGTATCGAGGTTGTCCCTAGGATTCAAAGATGTCTAGAACTGTCCATCTTTCTGTGGAATTGGGAGTGGCTTTGTGTAAATTTGCAAAGGCGGGAATAAATAGGGCTCTAGAACTCCGATAATGCTGCTGCTGCTGCTGCTGCTGCTGATGATGATGAAGAAGATGATGATGAAGACGACGACGACGACGGTGGTGGTGGCGGTGACGACGACGACGACGGTGATAATGATAACGATGACGACGACGACGATGTATGAATTCGTGGTAAATTCTGGCGGAAACATGTTTTGGCACCTGCATTTCTAATTTTCTTGACTAATTATCATTATGTTTTTAAAATATTATGTGTGCGAAAATCTTCACACAGCGCATTCGAAACTCCTTCCTAGTCTTTACCTGTTCGGTGTGGCAGATGTACATGCAGTCTCTAGTGGCAGATGTACATGCAGTCTCTAGTGGCAGATGTACATGCAGTCTCTAGTGGCAGATGTACATGCAGTCTCTAGTGGCAGATGTACATGCAGTCTCTAGTGGCAGATGTACATGCAGTCTCTAGTGGCAGATGTACATGCAGTCTCTAGTGGCAGATGTACATGCAGTCTCTAGTGGCAGATGTACATGCAGTCTCTAGGATCCCTCTTCTGTCTCTCTTGGGACAGGGATGCGCGTTCTAGAGTGCGCGCTCCATCGTCAGGCTCCATCTACAAACTCCGGCATTCTGAGAGGAAGCTGTCAACCATCCACACACCGCTATCTCCAGCGTCGGCCATCCAGGAAAGCCCAGGAGATGTAGGGCTGGCACTGTTTGTGATGGGCAACTCTTAAGGGATTTCCCCCCCCCCCCCCCCCCCCCCCCCCCCCCGCTATCAGACAGATGTCAGAACGACCCAGCACAGATGGCGCCCCGGGAAGACACCGAAGACCTTGAGTAGCCCCGAGACCTACGCCATTTAATCCGATGCGATAAGGGAAACTACACGACGTCACGTTGGATAGAATTAGCAACGATCGGACGACGAAAACGTAACAGGGCGAGCGACGTTTCTTTCACTGTCGCTTCAATAGTTAGCACAGCGCTTCAATAGTTAGCACAGCGCTTCAATAGTTAGAACAGCGATTACGATGTGTCTGTGTGAAAGAGGTCGGGTTTCTCACTGTGCACGATTCTCGTTTGAGACGCAACGATGCTTTTTAACTTCATCATGAGACAAGTATAGCCTTTCTAAATATTTAATGGCCACGTGAACGCACAGAATTGTCTAATCGGTATCTATCTGCTGACCTCAGTTGTGGAACCTCAGACACCCCAGTTGTGGAGCAGTCTGCTTTTGACAAGTCGACAGACAGAAGTCCTATCGTTCTACAAGAGATGACTGAAGACTTCTCCGCTCCGTGACTCTTGTAAAGTTCCTCTGGGCAGGTTTTTTAAACTGACGTGATATAAATTGTGTGACCTGTCTACCTATCGACCTGCCTGCCTATCTTCCTGTCTGCTTGCCTACCTGCCTGTCTGTTTGTCTGCCTGCCTGCCTACCTATCTACCTGCCAGTCTGTCTGCCCACTTGCCTATCTACCAACCTATCTACCTACCTACCTACCTGCCTGCCTGCCTGCCTACCTGCTTACCTGTCTGTTTGCCTGCCTGCCTGTCTGCCTACCGACCTACCTACCTGCCTGCTTGCCTGCCTACCAACCTACCTACCTGTCTACCTGCCAGTATGTCTGCCTGCCTGCATGCCTGCCTGCCTATCTACCTACCTGCTACCTACCTGCCTGCATGCCTGCCTCTCTACCTCCCAGATGTCTACATGTACACTTCAATTCTCTGAGATCGTCATTTTTTATGCTTTCCTGTACTAATCCAATCTCCACCTGCTTCTTCTGCTCCTAACTTTCCTATTCCCTCTTGTCCCGCACTTTTCTGTTTGTTCGTTTCCTGTGTTCTCCCTTTTCCTGCTCCTCTCTAGCGTGCAATGGGTCCCTGCTCCTCTCTAGCGTGCAATGGGTCCCTGCTCCTCTCTAGCGTGCAATGGGTCCCTGCTCCTCTCTAGCGTGCAATGGGTCCCTGCTCCTCTCTATAGCGTGCAATGGGTCCCTGCTCCTCTCTATAGCGTGCAATGGGTCCCTGCTCCTCTCTAGCGTGCAATGGGTCCCTGCTCCTCTCTAGCGTGCAATGGGTCCCTGCTCCTCTCTATAGCGTGCAATGGGTCCCTGCTCCTCTCTATAGCGTGCAATGGGTCCCTGCTCCTCTCTAGCGTGCAATGGGTCCCTGCTCCTCTATAGCGTGCAATGGGTCCCTGCTCCTCTCTAGCGTGCAATGGGTCCCTGCTCCTCTCTAGCGTGCAATGGGTCCCTGCTCCTCTCTAGCGTGCAATGGGTCCCTGCTCCTCTCTAGCGTGCAATGGGTCCCTGCTCCTCTCTAGCGTGCAATGGGTCCCTGCTCCTCTCTAGCGTGCAATGGGTCCCTGCTCCTCTCTAGCGTGCAATGGGTCCCTGCTCCTCTCTATAGCGTGCAATGGGTCCCTGCTCCTCTCTATAGCGTGCAATGGGTCCCTGCTCCTCTCTAGCGTGCAATGGGTCCCTGCTCCTCTATAACGTGCAATGGGTCCCTGCTCCTCTCTAGCGTGCAATGGGTCCCTGCTCCTCCCTAGCGTGCAATGGGTCCCTGCTCCTCTCTATAGCGTGCAATGGGTCCCTGCTCCTCTATAACGTGCAATGGGTCCCTGCTCCTCTATAACGTGCAATGGGTCCCTGCTCCTCTCTAGCGTGCAATGGGTCCCTGCTCCTCTCTAGCGTGCAATGGGTCCCTGCTCCTCCCTAGCGTGCAATGGGTCCCTGCTCCTCTCTATAGCGTGCAATGGGTCCCTGCTCCTCTATAACGTGCAATGGGTCCCTGCTCCTCTCTAGCGTGCAATGGGTCCCTGCTCCTCTCTAGCGTGCAATGGGTCCCTGCTCCTCTCTAGCGTGCAATGGGTCCCTGCTCCTCTCTAGCGTGCAATGGGTCCCTGCTCCTCTCTAGCGTGCAATGGGTCCCTGCTCCTCTCTAGCGTGCAATGGGTCCCTGCTCCTCTCTAGCGTGCAATGGGTCCCTGCTCCTCTCTAGCGTGCAATGGGTCCCTGCTCCTCTCTAGCGTGCAATGGGTCCCTGCTCCTCTCTATAGCGTGCAATGGGTCCCTGCTCCTCTCTAGCGTGCAATGGGTCCCTGCTCCTCCCTAGCGTGCAATGGGTCCGGCGGGGCCGATGAAAGCGTAGCCACGTAGAATCTACAGGGGCACGTTGCTTACTCTACCTAGTTCGCAAATAATAGACCGGTGTCAGCATGTTTCAAACATTTGATTGCCTTTACATCCGGCTTTAACATGTTGACACCTGTCGACACCGGCCTTTTTCTCGCAAGATTTTCAGAGATTCCTAGCGTTAGCACCCCTGCACTGTTGTAGTTGGCTTTATGTGGGGCCATTGAAGGACAGCCAACGACAGTAGTGGCAAAGCGACCACAGCAGAGTAGGCCGGTCTGATTTTTACTTGGCTGACAATTTCTCCGTGTGCTTGATAAAGGATGGAAGCCCAAACATTTGGGTATCTTACGTTTTTCTCTGATCTGTGCTCGTGATCTTCCAGACTGGCCATCATGTGATCAGTTGAAAGCAATCTCTGCTCCCCACATCCTCTCTTCCTTGCTCCCCCCCCCCCCCCCCCCCCCGTCGCCGCCACCCTTTCCTTTGTCATCTCTTTTCATCTTTCTACACCGTCTCCCTCATCCCTCCCATCTCCCGATTCCTCCCTGTCCTCGGATATCTGGCTGGCTGCTAGATTCTCTGACATCCAGATATTATGCAGAGGGTAGCACTAAGGCCAGTCTTGTAGATGTCAGCTTTTTACAAAGATGCATAATGCACATTCTGTTTTTCAACCCAAGACTTGCGAGTTACAGCGATTCTTTGTAGTCTAGCAGTCACAATGGGCACGTAGAGAAGCGTGTATTTTCGCGCTTGTTTTACTCTGGTCAGTGCATCTCGCATCGTACATTGATTCACGAAGCGGTCGTGGGCATCTTTTGCACTGCATGTACATGTGCGTGTACGCACACAGATGGGCAGACGTTCTCGGAGACGGATAGCGTGCATGCTAACTAGGGTGATGGTGGTGGTAGAGAGAGAGAGAGAGAGAGAGAGAGAGAGAGAGAGAGAGAGAGACAGACAGACAGACAGACAGACAGACAGACAGACAGACAGACAGACAGACAGACAGACAGACAGACAGACTGACAGACAGACAGACAGACAGACAGACATACACGGGGATTAAAAAAATAACTTAGATAAAAACGGTCCCGGGCAAATACAAGATTTTTAATCAATCAATATAATTCATAACTTCCCATAATCAGAGGTGGTTAAAAAAATAAAAAATAAAAGTGGAATCACTTATAAAATGTGAATAGAGAATTATTAACACAAGTAAAATTACGGTCAACCTGCTCACACAAAACTAATAAAACGTAGGTCAGCCCTTGACATAAAAAACTACTTCGACCAACTAGCTTCCATCTCTCTGTCTCTCTCCATCTGTTCTCTCCCTCACTCAGAAGGCACGTCTGCCTAACCGATCGTCCGTTTCTCTCTTCTGTGTTTCTCTCTTTTCTTCGTCGGCTTCTCTCTTCTTTTCGTCGGCTTCTTTCTTCTGTTCGTCGGCTTCTCTCTCTCTCTCCGTCCCTGCTGTGTGTGGACTGATCTCTATTCTCTGTCTTCTTGCGCTTTCTTATATCTCTATCTTCTCACAACCAACTCACATTCATTTCTACTCACCACCACTCATACCTCATAGCAATACTGCTCATCACCTTGGGGCAGAACTCAACTCCCACTCACTCCAAACTCTACACTGTCTCGGACTACCAACCTCACCCTCAACGTACCAGCAAAAATCGACTCTCACAGGTGAGATACTTCCGAAAGCCTATTTCCCCATTACACAGACAGACAGACAGACAGACAGACAGACAGACAGACAGACAGACAGACAGACAGACAGACAGACAGACAGACAGACAGACAGACAGACAGACAGACAGACAGACAGACAGACAGACAGACAGACAGACAGACAGACAGACAGACAGACAGACAGACAGACAGGCAGGCAGACAGGCAGACAGGCAGACAGGCAGACAGACAGACAGACAGACAGACAGACAGGCAGGCAGGCAGGCAGGCAGGCAGACAGGCAGGCAGGCAGGCAGGCAGACAGACAGGCAGACAGACAGGCAGGCTCAGAGAGAGAGAGAGAGAGAGAGAGAGAGAGAGAGAGAGAGAGAGAGAGAGAGAGAGAGAGAGAGAACGAACGAACGAAAGACTTTATTTGCTAGGCCTCCGGCCCATTACAAAGGGGATTGGTAGGAAATTCCATTAATTTCCCAACAGGCAAGCTGTGTCCGCATCAGCAGAGAGAGAGAGAGAGAGAGAGAGAGAGAGAGAGAGAGAGAGAGAGAGAGAGAGAGAGAGAGAGAGAGAGAGAGAGGTCGTCCTTGTTTACAGTGTTGGCATGCTCGCATTACATGCTTCACGTACTTTTCACTTCAACGGTTCGCTCTTTTCAGGTTTCATTCGATCTGGAACTGGGAGAGGGATTAAGGGGATTAACTAAACACTGACAGGTCAGAATGGCTTCCGCCTTAATTGACGTCCATAAAAACTCTCAAAAGGTGGGATACAGTAGAGAAGGCAGAGAGAGCTCAGGCCATAAAGTCTAGCGCGGATCTCATGCTTATCGCATCGCTCGTCCTGGGTTGGTGCTAATTCGCCTGAGCGCAAGCAGAGCAGAAGAGCGCAAGTCCTCTATGCGAAGAGGGATTAACAGCCACAAAGACATTTTGAAAAGTTGTCGACATCTCAGACCCAAGATGGAGAAGAACCTGTGCCTCACTGCCCACGCTCTTTGGGGTACGGTCTTGTTTGGTTGCGTGTTGCGAAGCCACAAATCCCCCCCTCTGTCATCTCAATCCTAGGCAGTCACTTTTTCTTTCACTCCGTGCGTGCGTCTTCATTCAGGTCGTGCCAAAAGATTGGATTCCTTTTTGATCTTATGCCTGACAAAAACGTCTTTTCGATAAAAGTTTATGTTCCTCTTTCGAAAGTCCAGCGCTTTATGGTTGGGTCAATAAGAAACTCTTCATTACTTCGATGCGTTTCAGCTTTGTTAGCATGATTCTCTTCGATGTTCGATGCACTTTTCAAAGTTTAGAAATACGTTGTGTGTTCCAGATTGCACATTTGCGTACTTGTAACATTCGTGTGTGTGTGTGTGTGTGTGTGTGTGTGTGTGTGTGTGTGTGTGTGTGTGTGTGTGTGTGTGAGAGAGAGAGAGAGAGAGATTGAGTGAGAGAGAGACAGACAGACAGACAGACAGACAGACAGACAGACAGACAGACAGACAGACAGACAGACAGACAGACAGAGATAAAGCGAGAGATAGAGACAGACAGACAGACAGACAGACAGACAGACAGACAGACAGACAGACAGACAGACAGACAGACAGACAGACAAAGACAGACAGAGAGTCAGAGAGACAGACAGAGAGAGGGAGAGGTAACTGAAAAGTTATTTGATACACTAAACACAACATAAAGGAAGCTGTTTTCATTTAAATATACGCAGGACCAAGATTCATTCAGTTGTCGGACACAAGGAAGATGTTATCACTGAACTTTAGTGATTTGTTTCTTGCTGTCTGTCCATTCATCACTTCTTATTAGTTTCGTCCTCAAATTGAAAAGGTTTTCATTAAACTGCCGGTCTTTTCATCTGCGCACATGCGAGTGCGTGGTTGTCGTTCTTAATGGCTGCAATTTTGTATTGCTTCCGCTATGAAACTTTCCTTCACCTCTTCTTCTGCCTCTTCCTGTGGGAAGTTCTGACATTTTACATCAACCCTAAAGCTTTAACTGGGGCATTTTCTCTGATGCAACGTGCGCTTGATATATAGACATTATCCTTTTCTTGTGCCCTCTCCTTCTCTCGCCTTTGTGCTACATCTGCTCTCCGTTTTCTGCTCCTCTCACTGGGACCTCATTATACTGCTGTTGCTACTCTTCTTCCCGCTTTTTCCTAAGTGGTTTTCGTAAACATAAGCTTACCAAGTCTTCCCTTTTCCCCTCTTGTTTTCATTGCTTCCCCTGTTCTTCCTCTCATACTCATCTACTCCTGTTTTTTCTGCTTTTGTTCTTTTCTTTACATTGTTTTTCCTGCTTCTTCAGTTTTTCTCACTCCTCCCCCTGCCACCACTTCTTCTGCTTCTGTTGCTCCTTCTCAGTTGATCTTACGTTTACTCTACCTGCTCCTGCTCCTCCCACTTTTGCTTACTTCCTTTTTACACAATTCTCTTATTTATGCTTCCTCTGTCCTCCTGCTCCTCCTGCTCGTTCTTCCTGCTCCTCCTGCTTCTGTTCCTCCTGCTTCTCCTGCTCCCCATGTTCCTTCTGCTCCCCATGTTTCTCTCGCTCCTGCTCCTCCTGCTCCTCCTGCTCCTGCTCCTCCTGCTCCTGCTCCTCCTGCTCCTGCTCCTCCTGCTCCTGCTCCTCCTACTCCTGCTCCTCCCGCTCATGCTCCTCCTGCTCGTTCCTCCTCCTCCTCCTCCTCCTCCTGCTGTTCCTATTGCTCCTGCTCCTCCTGCTCCTCTTGCTCCTCCTCCCCCTTCTCTTGTTCCTCCTACTTCTCCAGTTCCTGCTCCTCCTTCTCCTCCTCCTGCTCATTCTTCTCCTCCTGCTTTTGTTGATCCTGCTCTTTCTCGTTTAGAAAAAATATTTTACTGCACCTGATCCGTCTTCTTTTTTTTCTGCTCCTGCTTCTTCTATTCTAGACTGCATCCTGTTCTTCCTCTCAGTCAAGCCGACTTGAATCAAAAACAAGATTTCTCTGGCACCCAGTCAGTTTACTGAGGACGGACGTGACCTGTCATGCAGTGAGACGCCACCAGCACACGGCGCTGCAGCCACATGCAATCAGGCGACATGCGTCTCTCGTTGCCTGGAAACGCCAATAACACCAGACGGCGCCTACATAAGGGAGAACGGCTGTCCCGGCTATCGAGTTGTCTCCCTTCTGAGTGCGAAGCAGGCGTACGTTGGGTCAAAGCAGATTGTGAGACTGGGTCGAATTTGTCACCAGACGTCGCTTCTCTAAGTCCTCTACGACTTCCATAACCATGAGGGAAATTGTCCACCTTCAGGCCGGCCAGTGTGGCAACCAGATCGGAGGAAAGGTGAGTGTTTCTGAAACGTTTTGGCTTTTATAACGGCTTGCTCTACTGTAACGCAGGCAGCGACAGAATATTTTTTCTCTCTCTTCTCCTGTTCCCTTTTCCGTGTTTTGTAAAAGATGAAGTATCGTCCCTGACACTATATGTCTTGATTGGTATTGTCGGGTTTGTTACGGACATTGCGATGAATCTGTGATGTCTGAAAAGAATACCGCTAGGTACCTGAAAGCAAAATATATTTATTGGTGTTCTTGGAAAGACCAACTCGCCGCTGGAGACAGGGTGAATGTGTGTATATTGCTCCTGGTGGGCTAGTCCACAAGTTACGATGCCAGATTTTGAGCTGCACTAGATATGGCTGAAGAGGCTTTTGAATACTGCTGTTTGAGAATTCAGATTGGCGACGTTGTTGTCGTTTCTTTGCCAGATCTTGAGAAAACTGTCTGCCACAAACTGAAACTTGTAAATCCGTCAGCCCTGTATTGGTGTTCACACTCTCAAGAAACAATGCTGCGATAACTGGAGTAGCCCTTGCTTAAACGTCCGTACTCATTTATACACAGTTGAGAACACGTTGCCAATAATAAGAGCAAGGTATTCTGGAATATTTGGATATCACACGATTATGGCGTCTACAAGACTAGGATGAATCGAAGCCTTCGAGCTTCATTGAATTTTTGTCTAAACACCACGAAACACCCCGGGCACCGCGCTCCTTGGTATCTACCAAGTGGTCGTTGATGCGTTTCGAGCGTCGTCCATAATTAATTGCTCTGACGGCGTCCGATCGATTTCTCACTGGCAAACGCTTGCCATGTGTGCCCAGCGTTTGGAATCCTGAGTCGGACGACACTTCTGGTGAACGAAATTCAGGCACGGCAGCTCGATGCCCTGCTCATCGATGGGAACTCTGGCTGCTATATTTTTGAGGTCTTCTCTAGTGACTCAGTGTCTCAGCTAAGAGTGGCTCCAAGCAGCCACTGAGTATTTCAGGGGGCATCGGGACGGGGGGGGGGGGGCCGCTATTGCGGGGGGACGCTATTTCAGGGGGGGGGCCGCTATTGCGGGGGGGCCGCTATTGCGGGGGGTCGCTATTGCGGGGGGGGGGTCGCTATTGCGGGGGGGGGGTCCGCTATTGCGGGGGGCCGCTATTGCGGAGGGCCGCTATTGCTGAGGGCCGCTATTGTGGGGGGCCGCTATTGCTGGGGGCCGCTATTGCGGAGGGCCGCTATTGCGGGGGGCCGCTATTGCGGAGGGCCGCTATTGCTGAGGGCCGCTATTGTGGGGGCCCGCTATTGCTGGGGGCCGCTATTGCTGGGGGCCGCTATTGCGGAGGGCCGCTATTGCGGGGGGCCGCTATTGCGGGGGGCCGCTATTGCGGAGGGCCGCTATTGCGGGGGGCCGCTATTGCGGAGGGCCGCTATTGCGGAGGGCCGCTATTGCGGGGGGCCGCTATTGCGGAGGGCCGCTATTGCAGGGGGCCGCTATTGCGGAGGGCCGCTATTGCGGGGGGCCGCTATTGCGGGGGGCCGCTAATGCGGGGGGCCGCTATTGCGGAGGGCCGCTATTGCGGGATTTTTTGGGAAAATTTCTTAAGACCATTCTGATTCTTTTGTCCTAAAACGCCTTTAAAAAAAACAACAACAAAAATGTTATTTTTTAATAATTTTGCAAACATTTTTGTAGCCCATTTTGATTCTTTTGTCCCAAAACACCAAAACAAAAATTGTATGTCTTTTTAGGTGTTTCAGGAGGGTGAAAATGGTCAGAATCTGCCTGTAGATTCCGTAGCCGTAGTATTTATCAATAACGGGTGAAGCTTTATATTCTAACTTCATCCCATGTTTGACTCTCCACGGGTGGTCCCTACGCCCTAACTCCAGGGCCCGACGCTGATGTTAGACACAAACGAGACAAAAAGTAACGCGTCTGGGTTGAGGTGAAACTCCCCGGACAGGCTGTCAGTCAAGCGGAGAGGCGGGTGCGGCCTAGGCTGAGCGCTATCGGTAAACCCCGATCAAGAAATTTTTGGGAAATTGTTTTTGGGAGAAAAAAATGTTGTTTTTTTTCGAAAAAAGTAACAACATGTTATGTTTTTGGGGGGCGTTTTATGACAAAAGAATCAAAATGGCCTTAAGAACTTTTGACCCAAAAAATCCCGCAATAGCGGCCCCCCGCAATAGCAGCCCCCCGCAATAGAGAGCCGACAGCATCGAGACATTATCAGGTCATTTAGACCCCACCGAGCGTTCAAGTAGCAGCGTGCCGTGCTATTTCCATTATTTCCAGTGCTCGCATTTCCAGTGCTCGCATTTCCAGTACTCGCTTCACTCCACACCACTCGCCTCACAACTCGGCGTTTCAGCTGAAATGCTCAGCTGATTGAAGGCATGCTTGTTTTCCCACACAATTTCGTTTCATTTCTCTTTCTCATTTTCGCATTTTTGCACTTTGTTTTCCCTGATATCTCTCAACAAACTCCTACCGGTAAAAAGGGTCTATGCTATGTTGTAATTGTCTGCGTGGTACCTGCATCAGCCAATTTTCCATCTTGCGATGAAGTCTTTGCCTATCAGTGTGCAGATATATATTTAATTTTTTAATATCGAGCCTAACTTCTGAATCTGCTTTTTCCCACTGCAATGGATACACAGTTTTACTTATATCTGAGTCTCAGGCAGATGTGCGTGTATATGCGCGGGAACGCAAGTGTGTGTGTGTGTGTGTGTGTGTGTGTGTGTGTGTGTGTGTGTGTGTGCGTGCGTGCGTGTGTGTGTGTGTGTGTGTGTGAGAGAGAGAGAGAGAGAGAGAGAGAGAGAGAGAGAGAGAGAGAGAGAGAGAGGGAGAGAGAGAGAGAGAGAGAGAAGAGAGAGAGAGACAGAGAGAGAGAGAGAAAGAGAGAGAGACACACACACATAGAGAGAGAGAGAGAGAGAGACAGACAGACAGACAGACATACAGACAGACAGAGACAGGGAGACAGACAGGGACAGAGAGGAAGGGGGGGGGGGGGGGGGGGCGGCAGGAAGAGGTGGCAAAAAAAAGCAAGAAAGAGGCACACACACACTTGAGCACATACATACATGCACGCGCACATACATTCACGCGGACATAGGCCTACAAGAATGATTAGGAGAGTAAAGCTGTATCAGCTAAACAGGGAAACAAACAAGCGACAAGCATCTTCTACCTTGCAGGTTTGCACTGTGTGGCACCATTCTGCACACTAACTAATGTTCACGGTCATACACAGGAAGCTACCTGAAAGAAGGAGCAAGGCAAGAACACACATAGCAATCCACACAATACACAAGGCTTGCTGACAAGTAATCGAAGTGTTGTACGAAATGTCCGTCACCACGGGACACACGATAGCCTCGACGTAACCACCCGGAGGTGGTAACTAAGGACCGCACACAAGGTAACTAAGGACCGCACACAAAGTCTTCGCTCTCCCGCTTCCTGTGTTGACACTCGTACTGATCGATAGTGTCATCCGACTTCGATCTCAGGGCTGGCGAGCGCTAGATAAACCTGTTTGGGGATGCGTTGTCAACAGCAACATGTTCCCATGCAAGCCATCGCTTTTTTCAGGGAGCACTTTTTGTGTGATAGAATGTATTGCTCTCAACACACCATCGTCCTTGTACCTACTCAGGCGCAAGAAATCCCTTTTATATATATTCTAGTTCAGCGCGTTCTGAGCTCTGTAGGAGTTGTGGGGTTTCGAGTTACTTCCCTTGTTGTGTACTCCCTAGTACTCGTATACCAGTGAGTGCAAAGTAAAATAAGCCACGAACGTGTTCAACTTGGATCCCACGCAAACGTTCCTCTCAAATGTACGGCTTCCGCAGTAAAATCCACAGCCCCAAGTTGAAGATCCTCCTTCCTCCTCCTCCTCCTCCCTCCCTCCCTCCTTCCCTCCCTCCCTCCCTCCCTCCCTCCCTCCCTCCCTCCCTCCCTCCCTCCCTCCCTCCCTCCCTCCCTCCCTCCCTCCCCTCCCTCCCCCCTCCCTCCCTCCCTCCCTCCCTCCCTCACTCCCTCCCTCCTCCTCCCTCCCTCCCTCCTCCCTCCATTCTCCTCCCTCCTCCCTCCCTGCTTCCTCCCTCCCTGCTTCCTCCCTCCCTCCCTCACTCCTCCTTTCCCTCCTCCCCTCCTCCTCCTTCCCTACCTCCTCCTCCTCCTTCCCTCCCTCACTCACTCCCTCACTCCCTCTCTCCTCCTCCTCCTACTAGCTCCTCCTCCTCCTCCTCCTCCTCCTCCTCCTCCTCCTCCTCCTCCTCCTCCTCCTCCTCCTCCTCCTCCTCCTCCTCCGATCAGCAGATAAGTCAGGGTGGGCTTGATTCTGCGAACAGATTGTACTGTAACATTGACTCATCATCATCATCATCATCATTCGTGCGCAGGTAACTTCAGTGAATATATATACTTCTTATTCATTGGTTTCGAATTCCATTCCATGGACGTTAATTATAGTGGCAAAGGTAAATCTTGGGCTATGAACTCACAGCAGAATCCAGAGTGGTGCTGATACAGTGACGCTGCTGTCGGCTGACAGAGAAGGAGACTATTGCGTGCCAGGAACTCGTTCGAAGGACACGTTCCGCTCTGTGCCGACCGGGTGCCATGGCGACAACCTAATTTGGGAGCGCAGACGATAAATCATCCTTTTCTTGTTACTTACACGGCTGATGGAGTCTTTCAGCAGCTGGATGGAGGAGTGGGGATGCCATTGGCGCTTGCAGTGAGAGAATGACCTGTAACCCCGTGGCTGTCAGTAGGGTAACAATCTTGCCACATTGAGATGGCTGCTTAACGAATAACAGCTCAAGACATGATGACAGAAAGAGTAACTGCTTTGCGTTTATCTATGGTCAGGTTGTCACTGGGACTGATATGGCGCAAGACTGCGAAGAAGTTGAGTCTGATGAAACCATTGTAACACACTAAAATAAGGGCATGTGAATCAAGTAGAACTAATAGTACAATTATATCCGAGTCCGAAGTTTTGAAAAAGGCTCATGGATAAGTGCATGTAGGAGTTTACGTTGTAATCAGACTTTAGTTCCGTCGGCACCCCACCCCAAGAAGAATATCGGTGCAAAAGGAAGTACGGAAGACAATTTTGAACTTTGCGATATCAGCAAAACAATTGCACATTTCTTGTTGCACTTTGTCCTGATTTTCAGTTGGGGAGAGGGGCAACAGTGAGTCAAAGAAGAGATAAGAGGGGGCGGGGGTGGGGGATGCGGGGGGAGGGGGCGGTGAGGGGGAGGGGTAAAAGCGAGGGATATGAAGGTAAAAGTACCCAACGCTTTTGACGAATGGGTACATTTCTAATTTGGGTGTCAAAATGCTTCTTTAATGTGGCATGTGATTTTCTTCATTCGTTTATAAATGAAGCAAAATAGATTAATCACAGCTATTAAAAACAAAATGCATTTCGTTTGTGCGGATACACTTCTCAGTACCTGAGAGGCTACACTATGTAGGGCGGGACCTTTGTTCCTCTGGTGGAAGCTTCGTATCGGCCTCTTACCTTTCTTCCATCTGCCTGCTTGGGTTTCATCCTCATTTATTTCCTATTAACATCAAATTAATTCAATCAACGACAATCCTTTTTTTGTCTAAAGTTCTGGGAGGTGATCTCTGACGAGCACGGCATCGACCCCACCGGCACCTACCATGGCGACTCCGACCTGCAGCTGGAGAGAATCAACGTCTACTACAATGAGGCCTCGGGTGAGGACAGTGATTACAATGAGGCCGCGGGTGAGGACTGTGATTACAATGAGGCCTCGGGTGAGGACTGTGATTGCAAATGTCTACTACAATGAGGCCTCGGGTGAGGACTGTGGTTGCGAACAAAAGAGCGGCATGTCGAATTTCGCTTTGTGAACAAAGTCCTGCCAAGCTAACATTTCAGACAGGAGTTAAAGTGTTACGCAGAACGATCATGACATCTGCATAGTGGTGATGGCTCACCAGGTTCCAATAGTCGGATGGAGGGATGGATGGATGGAGGGATGGATGGATGGAGGGATGGATGGATGGAGGGATGGATGGATGGATGGATGGGTGGATGGATGGATGCATGGATGGATGCATGGATGGATGGATGCATTCATGGATGGATGGATGGATGCATGGATGCATGGATGCATGGATGGATAGATGATGGATGCATGGATGGATGGATGGATGGATGCAAGAATGGATGCATGGATGGGTGGCTGGATGGATGCCTGTCTGCATGGATGGCTGGATAGACATAATTGATGGATGGATGGATGGATGGATGGATGGATGCATGCATGCATGCATGGATGGATGGATGGATGGATGCATGGATGCATGGATAGATGCAAGAATGGATGCATAAATGGATGGATGGAGGGATGGATGGAGGGGTGGAATGAGAGAGGGAGGGATGGAGGGATGGAGGGAGGGAGGGATGGATGCATGGACGGATAGATGGGTGGATGAAAGGAGGGAGGGAGGGAGGGATGGAGGGAGGGAGGGAGGGAGGGATGCATGGACGGATAGATGGGTGGATGAATGGAGGGAGGGAGGGAGGGATAGAGGGAGGGAGGGATGCATGGATGGATGGAGTTTTACGGCCTGTCAGCCTCTGTAGGCTATGTAAGGCCATTAATCACAAATCACTAGAACTAGTTAAAATAAGAACATGTAATAAGTTCCCTAATTACTCGCGTTTTACAAATCGCGTAGGAAGACGAGGTGGGTGGATTCTTGTCCTCAACCCACAGGAGTTTCCTCTTCACAAACGTTCTGTGCATAAACGAGATTTTAGACTTTAATGATGTAATGACTAAGACAAACTGTAAACAGTACAACTTAATGCTGTCTTCAAAAGTGTGAGCGACCGTGCAGGTTTAACCTTCTAGAAGTTCATATCAAAATTACAGTGGTGCCATTTCACCAGTGGTCTGACTTTTTTTAAATTTACGAGTGTTGAAGTGGTAAGAAGAAATGACTTTGCATGACCATCATTTTTCAAAGTAGTTGACAATAGATCAAGATATTCGTGCCCTGTTATGTTTGATTGTGTGTTATTGTGATTCCTCTGCAAATTTTTGTACATACACCACACCACCACATATTTCTTTACATCCATGTTTGATTTCATTACTTGCTCTGATATATTGTTGCACCAAGAACTCCCATATTATTGGTGATGTTTCTTCCTTTCCTTGCAGGGGGCAAGTACGTGCCCCGTGCCATCTTGATAGATCTGGAGCCAGGCACCATGGACTCCGTCCGCTCCGGACCCTTTGGTCAGATGTTCCGTCCTGACAACTTCGTCTTCGGACAGAGCGGCGCCGGCAACAACTGGGCCAAAGGCCACTACACCGAGGGCGCCGAGCTGGTCGACTCCGTCCTGGACGTGGTCAGGAAAGAGTCTGAGAGCTGCGACTGTCTGCAGGGCTTCCAGCTGACCCACTCCCTGGGCGGTGGGACTGGCTCTGGCATGGGCACCCTGCTCATCTCCAAGATCCGTGAGGAGTACCCCGACAGAATCATGACCACTTTTTCCGTTGTGCCCTCCCCTAAGGTCAGTTTAACCTACAGATTAATGAGGAAAAACAGTGTAGAGAAATAAAAGTGTCAGTGAGTGAGCTTCTGTGTTTGTGTGTGTATGTGTGTGTGTGTTTGTTTGTGTATGTGTGTATGTGTGTGTTTGTGTATGTGTGTGTGTGTTTGTGTATATGTGTGTATGTGCGTGCCTGCATGAATGATGTACCCAGGACTCATGAGAGAACCGCCACATTATTACGTAAAATGGATTTGGGCATGAAATGCTAGGATACGCACCAGCTGCTTTGTATGAGGACTCAAACATATGAGAGCATAATTAATATTTACATGGACATTTACAATGCAGCCATTGGTATACTATTTTCAAATCACGCTCCCTCGAAACCCGGTGCCCCGTTTAGTAGTTTGAGACTTTTATCAGGGCTGCTGTGGACTGAAACATCACAGCTTAGTATTCATTATAATTAACATTCTTTGTTTGTGTGCTATGCCTTGCCTATCAATGCATTTCTTCAGCTGTTATTCCTGCAAAAAGAATAGTTGCTTGATCTGAGCAAAGTGAAGGCGTTCCAATCTAGGAATATTAATCTGCGTCTGGAGTTAGCTCCCCTCAATCTAAGTAAGTAAGGATAGAGCTTTCACAAATTCATGCAAATCGGTGTCTGTCATTTCAAATTAAGTACACTTTAAACCAAAAAGGCATATTGTTGAAATAAATTGCATTTAATACAGACTCTTGTACATATTTTCATGTAAACTTTCATGCCTGTTTGCCTGAAGTGGGCACTAGCTGGCCAGTTTGTTCTCATGAGTTGTGACCTTCTCTTGAAATTGTAACAGCAAGGTGCAATTGCATTTGTCAGAAACTGAATTCTTTTTTCAAAGGTGTCCGACACCGTGGTTGAGCCCTACAACGCCACCCTGTCAGTCCATCAGCTGGTCGAGAACACCGACGAGACCTTCTGCATCGACAACGAGGCTCTCTACGACATCTGCTTCCGCACACTCAAGCTCACCACACCCACCTACGGTGACCTGAACCACCTGGTGTGCGCCACCATGTCTGGCATCACCACCTGCCTGCGCTTCCCTGGCCAGCTGAACGCCGACCTGAGGAAGCTGGCCGTCAACATGGTGCCCTTCCCCCGTCTGCACTTCTTCATACCCGGCTTCGCTCCCCTGACATCTCGTGGCAGCCAGCAGTACCGCAGCATCACAGTTCCCGAGCTGACCCAGCAGATGTTCGACTCCAAGAACATGATGGCCGCGTGCGACCCCCGTCATGGTCGCTACCTGACCTTCGCTGCGATTTTCCGTGGAAGGATGTCCATGAAGGAGGTGAGTGTTTGAAAAACACATTGTGATGCTAGAATATATTCGTGATGATTTGGTGCAAACTTTTTCAAACAGAGGTTTCATTTTCCGAGGAAAAATTAACTAGTATCTGGTGAAATCATCATTTTGAAAATAAAGCAGAAGGTTATCTGAGAACACAGAAGTGCAGATAATTAGACTTACCCGTTAGTCTTTGAAATTAAGAATGGTGACTTCATGTTTTCCTGCCTTTACACAGAGTCAATTCCTAGACGTAAAAGAAAATTCCGACGAACTGTACATGAATCAACATTCAGTCAACAGGGACCCATCTTCAATAGCGAGACAAGATATCCCATGGATCTGACTTGTCCTAATGAGGAGCTATGGAAAAATGGGTGCTTTCACAAAAACTTTGTTTTCCTCAGGTGGACGAGCAGATGCTGAACGTGCAGAACAAGAACAGCAGCTACTTCGTGGAGTGGATCCCCAACAACTGCAAAACCGCCGTCTGTGACATTCCTCCTCGTGGTCTCAAGATGTCCTCAACTTTCATCGGCAACAGCACGGCCATCCAGGAGCTGTTCAAGCGCGTCTCCGAGCAGTTCACCGCCATGTTCCGCCGCAAGGCCTTCCTCCACTGGTACACTGGCGAGGGCATGGACGAGATGGAGTTCACGGAGGCCGAGTCCAACATGAACGACCTGGTGTCCGAGTACCAGCAGTACCAGGACGCCACGGCCGAGGAGGAGGGAGAGTTCGAGGGAGAGGAGGAGGACGGTGAACAAGAAGCTTAGAAAACGAGAAAATGTCAAGAACTAGTAATATGCAAGGCCTAAGACCGTTTCTGTTGGCTTTTTAAAAAAATTGCAGGAGAAATTAGCCGTTTTTATTCAGTTTAATGTATTCCATTCCCTCGAAAGTGTGGATCGATTCTGTGCCATTACGGGTCAGTTTTTGTAGCATTCCTTTTTTTAAGTCTATTATCTCAAAACATTGTCTGCAATAGGATACAGGCAAAAAATTAGAATAAAATGTTATTATTGCAACGCAGTCTTTAGGTCTCCATTTGTATACATTAAAACTAACCTCCCTCTCTCTCTCTCTCTCTCTCTCTCTCTCTCTCTCTCTCTCTCTCTCTCTCTCTCTCTCTCTCTCTGTCTCTCTCTCTGTCTCTCTCTCTCTGTCTGTCTGTCTCTGTCTGTCTGTCTGTCTGTCTTTCTGTCTGTCTGTCTGTCTGTCTGTCTGTCTGTCTGTCTGTCTGTCTGTCTGTCTGTCTGTCTGTCTGTCTGTCTGTCTGTCTCTCTCTCTCTCTCTTTCTCTCTCTCTCTCTCTCTCTCTCTCTCTCTCTCTCTCTCTCTCTCTCTCTCTCTCTCTCTCTCACTAACTTTCTCTCCTCAAATGTGTGTGTTTATGTTGTATATGTGTGCGCGCCTGTGTATATACATGTATCTTATGCTTCTGTCAAGACTTTAATGTACCTGCACGGATAGTAACGCATTAGATCCTAGTGGAAACTTCAGAGAAAGAAACACAGACGCAGAGAGTGACGTAAAATAGTGCATCCGAGACATGTTAATGTAAAAATAGATTAACTGCGACGATTTAGGAGTAAATAAGCTTTTTCCGATGTAGAAAGAGCATCAATAACTGCATTCTGATTTGCCTGCAAATAGGAGTAGCCAAAACTATCCCTGCTATGTATATACAGGTGTTTAGGTAGTCTTCCTTTTATTCATCCTGATCCATGGGAAAATGTAGAGATATATTTCCGCGTTATAATCCGTGGCGAGAGATTCTATTTAGAAGTAGCGTATCAGTGATTGCACAGAAGCAGGAAAGTTTCACTGTCACTAGTGTCAGGAGTAAATGACTTGCATGACATTCTACTTGCCTGGTGGTTTCTGCACTACAGAAAGCGAGAAAATAAGACCTGTATATAGAGTGTAGGAGCCTGATAAGGGTCCGAGGAGCCAGGCTCCAGTTTGCTTTATCACTGGAACCTGTTGTGTGCTGAGCAACACACAAGGAAAAGAACGGAATGCCCCCCTGCCCATGATCAGAATTCTGATCCAAGTGTTTGTTCAGTAAATTAGTATCCCCTAGCAAGGCGAGGGGTTGAAAGCAAGCTGAGAAGCAAACAAACCCACATGTAGAGTCAGGCGGGGAGAAAATATCTGTACAGCTGGCATCTGTGTCAATCGAAAAGAAAAACTCGACATACTGAATGTCTCTTTTCCTACAATGATGTTTTCTTCACCTATGAAATGCGCAGGACAAATAACCCGCTTCGACACCTTTCCAGCAGTAGATGGTAGTTTTCAACGTCACGTTTTGTTGCACACTGCATGTTATATCTGACTTCCCGATCATTGTGAATTCTCGGCCCTGAGCACTGGCAATATCATTTAGTAACAAGCTTTTAATTTATTCACAATTTCATCTTGTTTAATTAAAATGCGACGCACCGGGACATATACAAAGACACGTCAGGTAAAATACTGTTCTTGTTCATGAATAATGAATTCTACAAATATTTAAGGGAGAACTGCTCAAGTATTCAGGCCTCTTATTCTTAATTTTCTATTGTCTATGATTGTAGCAAACCCCAACCGAAAGGCAAAATCCTTCACCGTACACGCATGTGCGTCATTTCATAATACGAGAATTAACTACGACAGTTTCAAATACGTAATTGTACGTCTTCCCACCTTCCTGAGATCTACTTTCATCCTTTCACACCCGTTCTACTTATTGCCAAGCTCACTTGCTTTTCGCACATGAAAGGCGTGGACGAGAACACAGCTCTAATTTTACTCCTCTGCTTGATATTCTTATACTATTTTTCTTCGTTTGCTCAGCAAATCCAAGTGTTTGGTAGACCAAATCCGGCGATGCACATCATCATTTACATATACATTGGCTCGAAATTTCTCAGGCAAATTGTCTTCCTCTGACCGGCTAGTATTGAGATGGTATAAGAGGGCTTAGTAGAAAATACTTGTGAAGATTTGGTATTTAAGATGTATGCCCTCCGTAGTAGCAGAAGGATTCTATTGGCAACCATCCGCAAGCACAGCAAGTGCAGTGGACGGGAATACTGGATCGCTGGGTGGGTGTCACTGAGAGGTTGGATGCAGACGAGGTGACGTAGAT
>JAWQFJ010031645.1:0-22500 GCA_034096865.1 Theodoxus fluviatilis | reverse complement strand
ACACTTCATCCCCACCCCTACTCCTACTACCCAGCACGTGCAATACAATAATCTGTCAAGTTTGCCGACGATGTTTTATAGTCCTGAAAACCACCCAGCTCTACTACAAACATGCGAAGAAAGCAATTATTTCTCGAGTTACATTTTTAGTGGCGTCTTTATTCTGTCCGCGTTCTTCAAATTGGTAAACTTATGTGGTTCGATCACCTTGCTGCATTTATTTCACTGCAAGCACTTGACAGACACGTAGAACAAGCACACACCCAGACAGGATTTTTGCTCAGATATTTATTGCCCTTTGTGAAGGCTTCAGTGGAATCACCTCAGTGCTGACGTAATCTGGAGACCATATACAGCTACAGATGTCCGAAATAAATTATAATTAGCATTGCTTTACACTGTGTGTGTGTGTGTGTGTGTGTGTGTGTGCATGTGTGTGCGCGCGCGAGCGCGCATGTATGTATGTGTGTACGTGTGTATGTGTTTGTGCATGTGTGTATGTATGTTTGTTGTGTGTGTGTGTGTTGTGTGTGTGTATGTGTAGTGTGTGTGTGTGTGTGCGCTTGTGTTTGCGTGTGTGAACCTAAGAGTAAAATACAAAACAGAGATCTAAAAATGATGTAGAAGGCAGTAGAGAAAGGTCTTATCCTGCAACCATAATAATCAAACGAGAACTGTTTTCAAATGCACTATTTCTGTCAGGCCTAGGATGGTCCCACGCCTCCCAGGGACTCATAGCCTGACACTGCATACATGGAGCAGCGCAGGGAACAACAGGTCCGCAGAATCCCTCATCTCCCTGAGGACGTGACTCACCAGAGACGAGAGTCAGACCAGAACAAAGGGAACACGAGGTCAGATCCAGGGACGGCACACCTCTCAGCAGCAACGCTTGGCTGGCTCCAATCAGCAGACACGGGGACCAGCACGCATGCGAGACAACGGAGCAGCCAGACGAGCTTCGATTTTCCCGCCTCCCGTCAGTGGCTTGGCAGCCATGTTTGTGTGTGCAGGATGAGTCAATGGTCTGCCATCGCACGCAGACGGATTTAGAGAGCCAAGGCAATAGGAATATCGCTTAACGTCTCTGAGTTTTTGAGTGACATTTAATGACCTTGTTGATCAGCATTTTCGTTGAAATGCATGACCAAACTCCTGTGATGGAGAGCAGCGAACTTTGTTGCATAAAGAATATATGCTACCGTTGAGCACGGCAGAGTCTACAAGTAGTATCTCGGTGTTCAGACTTATGTGTTACATGTGTTACAAGCTACGCTTGAGTGGCTTACATTTTTTCCTCGTTGAGTGCATTGTAAACATTTCTTTACCATGTTACATGTTTTCATTCATTTTGTGTGAAAAGTGGATTGGTTTCTTCATTCAACATCTACGTGTTTTGAAATAAAACGCCAACCGCGGTTAAAATGTTGCTATACTTTTTGCGTCTTTGTCGAAGGAGTACGGTGCATGGCTTTTGGCCTATGCCAGGGTGACACCCCCCTCCCCCCTCTCCCCCCCCCCCCCCCCACTTCCTCCTGTTCAGTTCGCAGCGGACGCTTCTTTACATGCACATCTTCTTTTCTTGTTGGCCCCCTGTGGGTTGGGGGTCGTAATAGACCCACCCTCTCTCCATACGCGATTCATAAGAGGTGAATGACTATGGACACCGTGATTTGATTTGCGCTTACTCTAAACTGCTCTAGTGACTTTCGTGCTCAATTGTCTCACATAGCCTACAGAGGCTGATAGGCCGTAAAACATAATCCATCCATCCAGCTGTTGTTGTTATTGTTGCCAAACATATAGGTTGCGTTTTGTGCTTTTCTTCTTGTTTCCATTCCTCCACTTTTAAAAAGGACACGTATCTCTCAGTATGCCCGAGACCTAGCCAGTGATTCAGAAGTCACATGTAAACAAATTCGTGATGTTTTCTCCCGGTCTGTGCAGTCCATTTACCAAGACAATAAATAAGTAAGTACTCTTCATACCTACGTAGAAACATTCATGAAAATTAATGCAGATAGAGGACCATTTTAATTTAAAAGCCAATGAATTCATCCCATGATGTTGTCTGATACTAGGTGGCACATTAGCATCATTTTCAGCTCTATTTCCCTCCCATGATAACATTGGATTGTCGCATTGCACATCTTCCTAGGATGGTAGGGCAGAGCTGTGAATAATGAATGTAATGCATGATCATGCAGAGAAATTGATCAGGGACTATATTAAAATGTTAATGATTCCCTCTGTCTGCAAGATGGTGAACCTCGAGCAATCCGCACAAACTTGACATCCGACTTTGGATTTGTCTCAACACGAAACTTTCGGGACCAGGCAGCCAGGGTGATCAATAGCCCCGGGGCCTGGATTATCTTGCGAGCAAATTGCCGGGGTGCCTTTCGATTGATGCCCTCAGGGGAACTACGGTCGTTCTTATCGCTCCCAGACGGTCCCACCGAGTCGCTAGGGAAGCCGTTGCCAGTGACGCCGACGTCGATCACGTGACGTTGTCAATAAAAAGCTGTTCCCTTGCTGTTCCAGCGTTCATTTACCCCTCCACGCAGCTGTGATTCCTTGCTCTTCCCTTCTCCAGCCCCTTCCCCCACCTCCAGCACCATGAGGGAAATCGTCCACATCCAAGCTGGCCAGTGCGGCAACCAGATCGGTGCCAAGGTGAAATGAAAAATATTTGCTCTTTGTGGTTTCATGTAAAGTCTTTTCTTATTTTTGAGCATTTGTTAAATGGTTACCCTTTGGTAATGTGACACATCATTGTGGAACTTTTTTCTTCTTCCAAGTTTTCCTTTACTCCATTGCCGCGCGCAGGAGTGTCGATGTATGAAACTGTGGAGAGAAATATAGACAGGGCATGCACAATCCAGGCTAAATATATATATATATATATATATATATATATATATATATATATATATATTTAAGAGACAAAATCCTATCCAACACTACTACATAATTTGGCTTTTACTACATACTCAGGAGAGAAAACAGCATCATCATTGTGCATGATTAATTTCGGACTTTGTGTAAATCTACAGATATACAACACATTCCATTGCCTCCCCGGCGTCTTTGCAGGGCTTTAACTTGAAACTCTCCCGGTATGTCAGGCGCGATCGCACTGATAAACAATTTATGTCAAAGGTTACTGAAAATGTATTCATTTGAACATTTTGCATTTCCTTAACACTATTATAAAAATAAATTTAATCTGATTTGGTTAATCGCTCCATGTTTACAGAAAATTCTTGATCTATTTTATATATTATTGAATCAGACGATAGTGTTGTGTTATTCCAAGCTCGTATTTTTGCACAGACTCGTCTGGGTCATTTATGATGAAATTCACGCATAATAGATCTCAGTTAATGCACAAAGTGCGCAGTCTCGATCGAACGTGTTAAGTATTCACGCTTTATGTACTACACATGAAACCTGATCCAATCCAGTTCTGGGAGGTGATCTCTGACGAGCACGGCATCGACCCCACCGGCACCTACCATGGCGACTCCGACCTGCAGCTGGAGAGAATCAACGTCTACTTCAATGAGGCCACGGGTAAGGTCTTGAGTGCTTTGGAATTCGTACATAAACTGGAACACAAATCAAAAGCATTTATAGATACAAAGAGGCTACAACATGACAGAGTTTATTTCGAAGGAGATTTGGCTCGTCAGGGAAGTTTCATTTGAATAAAAGAAGACACAGATCTGAGTTTATTTAGTTTCGGAAGATTAAGCAAAAGGGCGACATCAATGCAATGAAAACGATTACTGTCTTAGCTGTCGACGTAGCAAGTTCTCATGGTTGACAGATACCTCACGAAATGTACGACTGGCACAGTCTCAATGGACACTGACTAAAGAGGGTTATTTTCATCGCTTAGCAAAACAGCGGTACCTTTTGAATGCTGTTCACAGTTATCATGTTAATAATCGGCTTTTGCACTGCATACGGTGCTGAATCTGTCATTCAAATGTTTTCCTCGTTGCTTCTCAGTTGAAAAACCAAACCAGCTGTGCAAACATCATGTTGAAAATCTTGTCGACTTGGAACTGCAGAGTCAGGTACACATGTAAGAAGAAGCAGTGCGTGCTAACAATCACTCCGAGAAAATAGAGCGATCTTCATCGAAACTCTTCCATGCTCGTAAACTACTGCTTCACGATTTAATGTCAGCAGCCACGTGGGTGAATTAGTCATACACTCAACTTTACAATGATCTGACCCAACCCGCAGGTGTATCCCATTCATTTTTGGACCTTGTGAACTTCAAAGAATGATCCTCCACAACAGAAAACTGCACTCGCCTGAGATTTTAATGCGGTGTGTGTCACGCTCGCACTCTATAGATCACCTCCACTCCGAGCATGTACTAAGCAACAACAGCATTCTCGCACAAGCACCACTAGAAAAGTTTCCATCAGTTACCTGCCGACACCTGAGACACCATCGATAAGTGCTCTGAGTCAGGGACTGAGAAAGTAATTTCTCAGTGACGGTGTCTGCTGATAAGAGAAGCCCCTGAACAGTCCATTCAGTCACACCATGGTAGACTGCAAGCTGACTGATAAGGTGCAAGAAGAAATCTTTTCCAAGCACGTACATGCCGAGGAGAAACCCGCCCTTCATCACGCTCATTCAGTCCCGTGGTCCACCTTTTAGAGGCACTCCGCCACCCCTGCCCAGGGCTTCAACTTAATCCCACATGTAATATACACTTCCTTCATCCCTGGCTTTTATCTTGTTTTTCTCTCTACACATTTCATTCCCTCACTATGGTACGCACACCCAATCAAATCGTCTGATCACACTTGTCTTCCATTTACTTAATCTCTAGCCACTTATTGAAAATGCACCACGAATACTGAAGAGGTATCACATCCAACCTTTCAAAACACTATCTAATCATCTCTCTCACATTTGTTTTGCGGTGTCATCAAAGTGTATATAGATTATTTTTGTTCGTTGTGGCTCGAAAGACATACAGCTTATCACAGTCCCAGAGCACTGCTGTACACGACTCAAGAAGGGAGACACCACAACAAATAAAATTCCTTACCATTGCATGATTTGAACACACTTTCCGTCAGAAGACTATTGGTCGATATTACACGTGAGCAAAGTCACAATTCTTTAAGGAATGTATGTCTTGATGGTTCTGAAACAAATGGTTTTATTGTAATACTTTTCAGTCAAATCTCTGTCTGCAGTGGCGACAGAATACGTATTAAAATCGCTTAGGCCAGCAACATAATGTATTGTGTCTATATACCATGGAACAATTAATCAAGTGTCGTGGTTCCTTTCATATCGATATTATAACTCAGATTCTCCATTTCCACACTGTCTGCAGGCGGCAAGTACGTGCCCCGTGCCATCCTGGTTGACCTGGAGCCAGGCACCATGGACTCCGTCCGCTCCGGACCCTTCGGCCAGATCTTCCGTCCTGACAACTTCGTCTTCGGACAGAGCGGCGCCGGCAACAACTGGGCCAAGGGCCACTACACCGAGGGCGCCGAGCTGGTCGACTCCGTCCTGGACGTGGTCCGCAAGGAGGCTGAGAGCTGCGACTGTCTGCAGGGCTTCCAGCTGACCCACTCCCTGGGCGGTGGCACTGGGTCTGGCATGGGCACCCTGCTCATCTCCAAAATCCGTGAGGAGTATCCCGACAGAATCATGACCACTTTCTCCATCGTTCCGTCGCCCAAGGTAAATTTACGAATGATCGAAATCTGCCACGTTCGAATACAGAAAGGATGAACGAGCAAAAGCAAATCATCAACAGCCACTCGTATCTCGTTTCGAGGAGTGTTGCGTCACAGTAGTGTCAGGGAGGCAAGGCCGAAACATTTGAAGATGAGGGTTTTTCCTGTGAAAACCGTCTACTGTCCCGCTTCCTGGAAGAACCTTGTCTTCTTAATTCCACAATTTGTATTCGCATAGTCTTCTTGACACATCTCACCTTCAAACGCCAACTGAGGCACGAAATGGTGGTGGGATGGAGTAGGAATTCGGGCACGCTTGCTAGTCATGCCTTAGTAATGTAAGTGTAAATTTATTGATGAGAATTATTGAAAAAATTGAATCCTTGCCAAGTCTGAATTGGATACAAAATCCGCAACATGTTCTTAACTAACGCATACTGAAAATAAATCACTTGTGTCAGTCTGTTAAGAAAAAATGGTCTAAAACGAACGCACACATGCACGCCATGCCAAGTGACCCGTGTACACGCACATGCAGTCATGATTTGGTTTTACTTTTTCTTTCAATAAAACAAAAGGTTTTCTCTTGTAATAGGTGTCCGACACCGTGGTTGAGCCCTACAACGCCACCCTGTCAGTCCACCAGCTCGTCGAGAACACCGACGAGACCTTTTGCATCGACAACGAGGCTCTCTACGACATCTGCTTCCGCACACTCAAGCTCACCACCCCCACCTACGGCGACCTGAACCACCTGGTGTCCGCCACCATGTCTGGTGTCACCACCTGCCTGCGCTTCCCTGGCCAGCTGAACGCCGACCTGAGGAAGCTGGCCGTCAACATGGTGCCCTTCCCCCGTCTGCACTTCTTCATGCCCGGCTTCGCTCCCCTGACGTCCCGTGGCAGCCAGCAGTACCGCGCCCTGACGGTGCCCGAGCTGACCCAGCAGATGTTCGACGCCAAGAACATGATGGCCGCGTGCGACCCACGCCATGGTCGCTACCTGACGGTGGCCGCCATGTTCCGTGGGCGCATGTCCATGAAGGAGGTGGGTGTCCCTAAAAATACATACGATGACATGTTTCAGGAATATTTATGATAGAATTAAGTTGTAGGAACTTATCGAATATTTTTTTGCCTGTTCCAGTTTGTATGGAGATGTACGTCATTCTGTGTCTTGATAAAAAGTTTTGATTTGTCGTGCAGGAGATCAGTCATTATGCGAAATTAGTTTTCTATGAACTAGGCATGTTTCTAACAAGAGACAGCATACAGCACCAGTCAATGGAAATGGGGTGCTGAATAGTTTTAGCTTACCTACTTTAACATAAATACGTCTAAGTAACGATATACTTTTTTGAATGTCCGAAAAAGTGCACGTGAGGATCACAGAAATGTGATCCCTTCACCACGTAATACGTCGAGATGTCCCTTTGCAGATTTTGTCAAATGACGTTGAAATCGAAATGGAAGTTAAAGACAATTGGTTAGAGATTGTGGCTCCGTTGACGAATGTTATTATCAATTTACGTAATTTATTCAGTTCCCCCCTCCTCCAATCCCACCATTCACCCACCCACCCCCAACCTCTGTTTGGCCTTCAAGTGATACAAAAAAGCTTCTACGAATTATATACGTAATCAGAAGCCCAAAAAACAATCGAGGTTGCGCAATACGTTCTACTGTCATTGTCGTCATGCCAATACTAACTCAACGCAATTACCGTATTGGGAGTGGGTGGGTGGAGAGATGAGGAGGTAGGCATGGGGGTTGCGGGTTTGGGTGGGTGAGGGGGGACGGGTTTTCTCCTTCTATTCTGTCGGTCAGTTTTCTAGTGGATATCTAAAACAGAAACATGTAAACAATTTATTGATTGCGTTAGTAACATTGGAAACGACATACCCCCTTCGTCTATGAATCCCGATTTTGACAAATTTTGTTTTTACCATCGGTCATTTTCGACAGCCTTTAACTTCCCAACAAAATATAAAATCTTCAAGTGTTGTATATAATTTTATATGAAATATTTTACGCCAAAATGCCGATACCAATATATCAGAATGACCTCAAGGTCCAACTAGTTTCATTTTGTGTTGGAGGACCACAGATGTACAGATTGTGCGAAGCGTTTTATCCAATAGCTTTGGACCTTCCTCTGACGTTATACTGAAAAAAGAGTCCTCCTCTCTGTTTTATTTCTAAACCCATGAATACATATAATAATGCTATCGATAACTAGAAGGAAATACTTAAATTCTGCTTCTACATCAACGGTAGACAGCAGCCATATGCAAGTTTGAAAACACAGTTGTAGACGAAGAATGTGCCAGTAATTATGAAGCTGCGTGAGCTAGTTCAAGGAAAGTGGTGCTACACAGCCCAGAACGGTATCAGAACTCACGTAAATACGTAAATACTTATCTTTTTAGCAGAACAAACAGCAGGAGCCGCTCGATTTCTCCTAACCTTATTAGCTGGTACTCCTGGGTGCTGGGCTATTGGGGCGTTCTTCAGTAGCTCAGCCAGAGGTGGCCCTAAGCAGCCAGAGGCTACTGGAGTTAATACAGGCAGCATCAGAACAGCATCGGGTCTTTAAGGTCCGACTTATCTTCAAACATCCCGGAAATTCTGGAGCTCACCCCAAGAGCAGCAAAAAACTGATCGCCAAAACTTTGATCACACATTTCATTACTACCATAGGAACGAAGTCAAGAAAAGTATTCTTTAGTTGGTTTCTCACGCAGTCACTTTTAACATTTCCAGGTGGACGAGCAGATGCTGAACGTGCAAAACAAGAACAGCAGCTACTTCGTGGAGTGGATCCCCAACAACTGCAAAACCGCCGTCTGTGACATTCCTCCTCGTGGTCTCAAGATGTCCGCCACCTTCATCGGCAACAGCACGGCCATCCAGGAGCTGTTCAAGCGCATCTCCGAGCAGTTCACCGCCATGTTCCGCCGCAAGGCCTTCCTCCACTGGTACACTGGCGAGGGCATGGACGAGATGGAGTTCACGGAGGCCGAGTCCAACATGAACGACCTGGTGTCCGAGTACCAGCAGTACCAGGACGCCACGGCCGAGGAGGAGGGAGAGTTTGAGGGCGAGGAAGAGGAGGAGGTTGCCTAAGTTTGCTCCAGCATTGCTTCCCTCTCTGTCTTGGTAGATTGCTTTCATGAGCAAGTTTGCTTCTAGTCTTTTTGTGCAGTGATGTTTCCGTTCTAAGCAGAGTAGATAAGCTAATACCTTTTCCTCCTCCTTTTTTCTAAAAACTTCCATATCTATTTAATGACAAACGAACGAGCAACCAAATATTAAGAGTATTTTTGGAAATTCTGTCAATTTAGTTTAATGCAGTAACTGTTCATACATAAAGTGAGGGAATGACCTTTCTATTTCCTCTTTATGAAACCTTCGGGTGGATTATTTGCCAGAAATAAAACATGACAAAATCTAAGTAATTTGCTTTTTTATATTTTGCCTTCAGCTTCATCAAGTAATTACTTAGGCTTTCCGTGGACCAGATGTGTTATGGTCACGTAGGTCTGAAGCAAAAACTTGCACCAGAATTTCTGCATAGTACACACAATGAAAGCACACACTGGACATACCTGCCGCGTGATTTCTACACTTTCAGCACCACTCGTACTCACTCGGTGAAACTGGCTGCTATCATGTCGCCATGTCTAAGAATTGAAAATGGAAGCCAGTCGAATTCAAGCTAAACAAAGGAGGAAAAAACCCACGATATTCTGAATTCAGAAAGTTAGATCATAACGTCAGACTACGAGACGTTACTCTTTCAGTTCATTTCAGCCGGTTTACCATTTTATTTTGCTTTCTATCGAAAGATCAACAAGCGACCAGTACTGAATTACACTTTCAGCTTTGAAGACATTTTACAACCCAAAAATCCCAAAAGTTCGCGTTTGGTATTCTCAAAAAACAGCTATCTAAAAACTGATTTATACAACAACGACTTGTACTCATACATAAGACCCGTATTGACCGTACAGAAGGATATCATGCAGAACGTGTGCCTTGTTTTGCATTTTCAACATCAAAGTTTCCTATTACAGTGCAACCGCAAAAGTTGCAAAATTTTCACAGAGTTCTCACCACACTAGTGGTAATATCCGCATGTTTTGAATTAGTTAATGAAGTGTTTGGAAAAAGAAAGAGAAGAAATTAAGTGTTTGGAAAAAGAAAGAGAAGAAAAGAAGAAGAAGAAGAAGAAGAAGAAGAAGAAGAAGAAGAAGAAGAAGAAGAAGAAGAAGAAGAAGAAGAAGAAGAAGGAGGAGGAGGAGGAGGAGGAGGAGGGGAGGGGGAGGGGGGAGGGGGAGGGGGAGGAAGAGGAGGAGGAGGGGGAGGGGAGGGGGAGGGGGAGGGGGGTGGGGGAAAGGGGGGGGAGGGGGAGGGGGAGGAGGAGGAGGAGGAGGAGGAGGACGAGGTCTGTTAGAATGCAAACCCGACTTTTAAAAACTCAAAGAAGCAACTTTATTCTTTCGTGGTGCATCCCAAACTTTTTCAAGAGAAAATGTACAGATCAATGTAAAGATTATGTGGTAAGGACATTCATAATACTACAAGCCGTCCAAAGTCATTCGTGTAAAGCGAAGTCACAAAGAATGCCAGCAAAAGCCGCTGTACCATTACTAACGTCTCACTACTTCACGCATCATGATCAAGCAAACACCCACATGCTATGAATCCACACGGTAATTGTTATAACGATTGACTTCACTAGTGAAAATTGTTTGTCAAGCATACAACTGTATGGATAGTACATTGTACCACCACTGGAGTTGATTTCCTGCTGAATAACATTTCAACTGTAATGAAACCAACAGGAGGATGTGGAGAGAATATGGGGGCTGAATTGAAGCAGCACCAAATTTCAATCTCTAGTCACGCACACACGCTGTTGATTATTGATTTAAATACATTCCTTCTCTATTTCCCTGCCTCCTACATTTTGAAGAATGAAGCAAAAGCATTCAGAGTTTGCATAACTTTAGTTTAATTTGGTGTCAATAGATCCAAGCCACAGCTGAGGATGCCAGACACTCTCTCGTTGATTCCCGTTTGTCCACAAATACAACGACTTTTAAAAGAAAAGTGTTACTTTTTTTAAAGCAAAGCAGCGATGAAAATATGTTCAAACTGGACATCCTGTTTGAAATACTTTTTTATGTGTGGAGGAAAATGAAACTAAAAGTTTGAAGCCAACTTATGAGCTCACTTTTAGCACTGAACACGAGGAGAAGCTCCCGTGACTCGCATTTTATTATGTGCTTCGTTTCTCGTGTGACGTAGTGGGTTCAAAGTGGAATGTGCTATGCAAGCATCTTGGTGTCAGTTGAATTGTTTGATATACCACTTAACGTTGCAGTGGCCGGTATTTTCAAACATGTTGCTGTATTCGTGAAAATAGTATGGAACATTGTATCAAAAACACCTATGTTAGCACCTTTCCTTTAAACCTTTTTTGCGCTGATTCTACATTTTCACAAGTCGTAAATGCTTCCAGTTTTCCAACGAGTAATCTCTATGTCATCTGCTGCTATAATAGAACAAGTTAATGAAATTTTTTAACGCTCTTCAACAATACACAATCAGCTCAACAAAGCACTTTCTGAACATGGATTTTCCTCATTAGGGGGACTTATTGTTGTATCTGGCACTCCAATTAATCAATTCCTTTATTCTGCAGCTCCCTGATCAATTCGTAAAATATATCAAAATTCATTTTTCTCATAGCATCAAACTTGACCCTGCAAAACGTGCTCTTTTCAATGAAGTGCAGTTATAGCGTGTAGGGCACGGTCTCTAACCCATGTCATTTCGGTATAAATATCCAACACAGCATCACACCTTCGTTGCTTAGTTGAGAGTTCTGATACTTCCTCCTTGAAACGATGATCATTCCAAATGTCTACGCTGTACTGCACAGTATTACTGAAGATCGTGCACCGTAGATGTGTAGTCTTTCCTTGCGTTCCGTTGCACTCAGCTTCATTACTGCTATGACGTAGCTGGCGCAGGAATTTTGATTGATTGTCTTTAAAAACATAAACTTTAAAAGCACCTTAGCATTAAAAGTAGAGGGTTTTGAAGGCCCTCTTTAAATACATGAATCTACATATTGATTTCACATTCAATTTTTATCCATCTTGATCAAAGAAACGACTTAATAAAAGTATTAAGGTCGATTATGATTGCTACACGATCTTTGGTGACTTCATCCAGTGGCAGAGGTCAACTTCCTGTCAAGTTCGCGCAGCAGCTGGAGCATATCCGATGGAGCTCTAATTGCTACACACTATAGTGCGTACCTTGCTGTGCCTAACAACAACGAAACTACAGCGCCCGTAGTCACATTTGATTGGCTCATACTAAACAGAAACGTTAATGGAAGTCACTCCACGGACTTGCACGGTAAACATGCTTCGATCCACGGAGTTTTCAGCTATGGAAGTGGCAGACGTGACTTTGCTGTCAAATTTCAAAGAAATGAATGTTGTATTGCACTCATCATCGTGGAAGAGTGGATTGTATGTCATGATTTGATTTCTGCAGTAAATGTCGGCATTTATACACATGCCTGTAAATAAGTAGTAGACAACACATTTTGTGATTTCCTTGACCTTCCTTTATGTATGGTGATGGTTACCTCCCTTTTGTAATCAACGATCATCGACCCTAATGCTTTCATTAAGTCGTCTAGTCGATCAATAGGGATAAAATTGAATGTAAAATCATTTTTGGGATTCATGTATTCAAAGAGGGACTCCAAAACCCTCTACTTTTAATCATAATGTGTTTTTTAAGTAATTAAAGAAACCAACCAATCGAAACTCCTGAGCCTGCTACGTAGCAGATATGAAGCAGAGTGCAACGGAACACACAGATGGGCTTACCTACACTCCATGATAGTACGCCTTCGCTTGACAGAGGGGAGGCAACTCTTCCAAACCTCTCATCAAACTGGGATTTTGAGATCAGCTACGAGAATAACATTCATGTAGAAATTAAAAGCTTTTAGTTTTCCTAAATAATTATCGTACATAATACCGTGCGGTTATTCTACAGGCGTATTCAAAGTCTGATGCTTGACGTACTGACTCGAGTAATAAATGGTCGAAAATATGAAATCAGGTGAACAGTAAATTGCTATTTTACATTGCAACTTTCCACCCATTGATGGGCGCTCAAACCGCACACGGTTACTCCCTGGTCATCGGGCTACCCCTTCTGTCACTCCTACACCACCTCAAACACCTGGGGAGCATGCAATCACGTTGCGGATGAACGTGCCAAAATTTGCTTTCTCAATTTTCCAGCTCATCCCCCCGCGGTACCTATTGTACACTTGGGTGGGGAGAATGAAACTGAATAAAGCACTTTGCTCAAGAATGCAACGCTAGGATCTGTGCAGATTCGAACGCCGCACCCTCCAGCTGCAAGCGACTGCAGGTCGAGCGCGCTAACCACTCGGCCACAGAGATTCACAACCTCATCTGCATTTGTCAAAAAAAACCTCTTGACCTGTCAGTGGGGCCACTGCTGCATCAAAGAAAGCTCGTTCCACTCGGCAACAGAGATTCACAACCTCATCTGCATTTGTCAAAAAAACCTCTTGACCTGTCAATGGGGCCACTGCTGCCTCACAGAAAGCTCGTTCCACGTCTCGCCCTCAACAACTGAAAAGACAGTTTGAATATCGAGAAGAAAGGAAGGACGAATGCACAAAATGAGTGAAGGAATAGTAGGAGGAGAGGGAGGAGGAGGGGGAGGAGGAGGAGGAGGAGGAGGAGGAGGAGGAGGAGGAGGAGGAGGGGGGGGGAGAAGAGGGAGGGAGGGAAGGAGGGAGGGAGGGAGGGAGAGAGGGAGGGAAGGAGGGAGGGAGGGAGGGAGGAGGAGGAGGAGGAGGAAAAGGAGTGGGAGGAGGAGGGGGGGAGGGGGGGAGGGGGAGGGGAGAGAGGGGTAGGAGGGGGATGGGGAAGAGAAGCTGTTAATCCCATAAAATCAATCCTAATGCCAAAAATTTCAGCGACAAAAAAATGTCATGACTTTAAAACTGTCATGATCATTGACATTTTAAATACGTTTTTAACACATCAAATGTGTTCACAGTAGAGTGTTTAGATAATTTAGTCAAAACCCAAAGTACAAAATGTTAAGTCTACTTCTCTTCTAGAACGCACCATCATTCTTCAGTTATGGGGGATCACCTTGCTTGAGCAATAAAGTCGAGACTGGTGAAGGATTGAACCCGCGACTTGTTTACCGTTAGGTGATTACACAGTGCAAGAGCTTTTGCGCGGCCATTTTGGCACTACTGTGAGTACAACGAAATACATGACTAGACTGCTCTGGCAGCAAAGATCGAGTCGCTCGAATATGGGCATCCTGTAGATGGACGCAAACATTGAGACGTTATGCGGTTGAGATTTTTACGAATATAGCGTGCTTCTGCGTTTATTTATGGCACACTTAAAGCTCTTGTCATGGTGCGTATGCGTGGCTGTACAGATCACAACAGTGCTAAATTGCCTCCGTCACTGCACGGGTCTGTCATTGCAGGTTGAGAAAAACTTGAGGCAGCTGTGTTCTTCGAAACCAGACAGAGGCTCTGTTAAAATTGTGTAAACGACGAGACATGTTTCTGGATGAATTATTGCAGTATTGTCAATGGTGCAATAAATGGCGACAACATTTGAATTTGATCTAAACTTCGTAGGAAATTGTAAAAAAAAGGATCGCATATTCTCTCTCTCTCTCTCTCTCTCTCTCTCTCTCTCTCTCTCTCTCTCTCTCTCTCTCTCTCTCTCTCTCTCTCTCTCTCTCTCTCGTGAAAAATTCCCATACCGCGATACTATTTTGAGGACGTTTGATGAACACAAAGCAAGCTGATTTTGAGGATGCAAAACTTTGCTTGCGAGGGGGTATAGGCGCTCTAGAGTGCGTGCGTACTTGTGCATGAATGCGTGCATGTATTTGTACTCGTTTGTGTACGTTGGAATGATTGTGTGTGCATAAATACGCAACTAGGGATGCATGTTTGTTCTTGTTATGTAATGTGTGTATGAGTATGTGTATATGTGTGTGTGTGTGTGTGTGTGTGTGTGTGTGTGTGTGTGTGTGTGTGTGTGTGTGTGACGGGTGTGTGTGTGTGTGACGGGTGTGTGTGTGTGTGTGTGTGTGTGTGTGTGTGTGTGTGAGGTGTGTGTGTGTGTATGTGTGTGTGCGCGTGTGTGTGTGTGTGAGTGAGTGTGTGTGTGTGTGTGTGTGTGTGTGTGTGTGTGTGTGACGGGTGTGTATGTTTATGTGAGTGTGTGTGTGTGAGGGGGGGGGGGGGGGGGGGGGGGGTGCGCGCGTGTGCAGAGAGAAAAGGCGTGGTTGTCAAGTGTCTTTGATGTAACCCTCAGCAGAATCATTTTACTTTGTAACGCATTTCGACTGCAGTTCCCCTTATGATATCATCTACGTATCTCAAACGTGAAGAACCACAGACAGTTCAGTCATCACAATAATGCCCGACTTGACGGAGTTGAGTCAGTGGACGGAGTAGGTATCAGCAGTCCTGCTTCGGCCGTTCCCGCCAAACTGGAAACACGTCTGCACCAACGCGAGAAGGAGAGCGGAGTCGATGACACTACCCTGCAACGGAGTGCAGTCTGGCACTGGAGAAATCAATCGATTCAGCCTAGCGCTTCTTTTCTCACTGCATTAAACATATGTTGTTTGTTTGACTGGGTCTCCATGACTCACAGTGGCAGTGAAGAACCGGCGAGGACAATCCCTTTACAAGACCTGACGAGGTCGATGTCATAACACGCGCACACACACAGGCCGATGTACGAAGGTAGAAGAGAATTTTGTTTAGGACTTGGATCCATCAGAACGTGTCGGCTTGGCACTTCAGGTTGCAAGAAAGACTGCTATGGGTGAACTGCCTTACGATACCAACGGAGCGACCGTTTCCTTTCAGTGCGAAAGACGCAATGATTTCGAAATGCGATCGTCAGCGTCAATGACCTGCCGAGCAGGGTGTGTGCTTGTTCAATAACTCCGGCACTTCGGGCCCCCGTCACGAGGGAGTTCTCCCGCCTAGATCTGTCATGAATAATTCATCGATCTCTTCAATTGCTGATCGCCCAGGCACTGAGAGAGAAGGCGAGTCCCTCTGAATCGATGCGCTTTGAGCGAGGGAAAGAGGACGGGCTATTGCACAAAGCAAGACTTGAGGACGTTGTCTAAGAAGTGTGCGCTAGAATGAGTGGTGTATTTGCGTGGCCCGTTCACGAGGAGATCTCATAACTATTTCTTCGCGGTCGAACGTTCCACGAGGAGTTCATGCTTGCGGATTCGTTCTGTGCTTGAATGACGTGTTCGCGTAGAGCAATGACTAAACCCGATTATCAATAATCTCTGATGAAAACACGAAGAATAATCTATCGATTGGTTGCCAACAACAGCCGATACACCGCATCATCAAAACAGCAAACACTGGTTTAATATAACTTTGACTGCATTTTCAAAGGGAACTGTAATATCTTACATTCTATAGCCTGAAATGGCTATGTCTCAAAGCTCAGTGTGGTGGAAATCGTTGTTACTTTGCTGTGATGATTCTTTGACTCACACACCTATCAATACGATAGACTGCTCGACTTACCGACTGACCTACTGGTCACGAAGTCAAGGAGACCTAGCAACACTAAAATCTGAATCAGACTTAAGTCGAGAGTAGCTTTTCCTCAAAATAGCCAAAGAAAATCAGGATACGTCTATTAGGTGCAATCTGACATTTCGAAGTCTTCACCCTCCGCATATTTTTATTTTGCCTATGTTTTCTCTCCTAGTCTTCTTATCATTAAATATATATGCTTACATATTCCTTTTTTCTTCGGTGACTGTGTAACTTATTGACATTGAGAGAGAGAGAGAGAGAGAGAGAGAGAGAGAGAGAGAGAGAGAGACAGACAGACAGACAGACAGACAGACAGACAGACAGACCGACAGACAAATAGAGAGAGAGAGACAGACAGACAAACAGACAGACAGAGACAGACAGACAGACAAATAGAGAGAGAGAGAGAGACAGACAGACAGACAGACAGACAGACACACAGACACGCAGACAAATAGAGAGAGAGAGATAGAGAGAGAGAGAGAGAGAGAGAGAGAGAGAGAGAGAGAGAGAGAGAGAGACGGATAGGTGATAGCAGCACAAAGACTTTGAAACAGCGTACAAAACAAACATGTCTGTCAACTTTCATTTCAGTTGCCAGTGCATGCCAGAACACGAGAGGAGTGGCAAACACTATTCAGCAGACATATCGATTTGAGGCATAGGGTTCAGCGTGGCTTACATTCCCATACTGTTTTCGTCGCTCAATGCGTTTGATCAGAGATCAGTCAGGCTAACACGATTTTTAAAAAAGGGAGTGACCATATCTACGCGTCGTATTTGGGCAATGCGTCGTTGGTAAGGAAGCCATACTTTGTCACGTGACTCGTCTGCTTCAAATTGGACTGTCTCCTGGTCCGGCGCTACATTCACGATTTTCTGCCGTCCTGTTCGTCTCGACCAAGCAGCACCCATTTCTACTACCATGAGGGAGATCGTTCACCTGCAGGCTGGCCAGTGCGGCAACCAGATCGGTGCTAAGGTAGGTGGTCCTTTCACATCCCCCAGTAGGCCTACAATTACTTGGCCTTGAGTGTTCCTCTCTTCTGACAACCATTCCGTTCCCGTCCCATGCCCGGGGTCGGCTCTCTATTGCGGAGGGCCGCTATTGCGAGATTTTTTCGCAAAAAGTTCTTAAGGCCATTTTGATTCTTTTGTCCTAAAACGACTAAAAAACCATACAATTTGTGTAACATTTTTAAAAAAAAACTTAGAAATTTTTTCGTTTTTTTTTCTCCAAAATATTTTCCCCAAAATTTCTTGATCGGGTTTTACCGATAGCGCTCAGCCTAGGCCGCACCCGCCACCCCGCCTGAGTGACTTACACTGTCCGGGGAGTTTCACCTAAACCCGGACGCGTTACTTTTTGTCATGTTTGTGTCCAACATCAGCGTCGGGCTCTGGAGTTAGGGCGTAAGGACCACCCGTTGAGAGTCAAACGTGGGATGGAGTTAGAATATAAAGCTTCACCCGTTAGTAACAAAAATAGCGGCCCCTCCCCCCATGCCCGACTAATATTTACTTCTCTTTGTAACCTGTTCAGTGCTAGTGCATTAAATGTAGATGCAATAGAAGAGCACTAATGACATGCATTGCTTCTATCAGGAAAACCGGTTGCTATGATGTGTAGTAGTTTGTGGGGATGGATGGGTGTATGGATGGACAATGTTTTACGGCCTATCAGCCTCTGCAGGCTATTTAGGTCAAGAACCACGAACAATATTTAGAGCTGGCCAGCATAAGAGCAAGTAAGTAACGATTATCTATTCGCTTCACGAAACTCGTAGGGAGACGCGGTGGGTCTGTGTTTACCCCCAACCCACAGGGGGACGATTTGTGTGGAAGGGGTAGAGCACAGCGTGTGGTGCAATGTTTCAAATGAATCGTTTGGCTGCATAGAGGATTTCTGTCCTCTGATACAAGCTCGTACGTGAAGAAGAGTCAGGTTCACAGCGTGATTCAACATTATCGGGGATAGAAAAATCAAGCTAAAGAGGTGCAAATATGCAAACCTTTCACGCGGGGTTGAATGTCTAGTCGCGGCGTAGTGTGAGTCATCCATGCCGGGTGACAGAGTGACTGAGGGTAGTAGGGCTGAAATGGTCGTTATCGGAAACATTTCCGGACACTGTACCTGAGGTACTCTGTCCGATCGGACAAAGTACCTGAGGTATTCTGTCCGATCGGACAGAGTACCTCAGTTTGAAATCTCGTCCTTTCAGTCACGTGACATACCGATGATAGTGCTCAGCTCAGACCGCAGCCGCCACTCCGCCTGACTGACTTCGGACGCCCGGGGAGTAATGCTAAGATCCGGCCGCGTTAATGTATCTGCATTTGTGACAAACGTCTTGCTCGACGGTACTGTACTCCATGCACCTTAACGGTCTGCGTGATTCGGGTGTAATCTTAAGCTAAACGACGTTGCGAATGTTTACGACTTCGACCATTTCAGCAGCGCCAATAAACGTCGTTTAGCTTAAGATTACACCCGAATCACGCGGACCGTTAAGGTGCATGGAGTAGGCCTACAGTACCGCCGAGCAAGACGTTTGTCACAAAATGCAGATTTATTAACGAGGCCGGATCTTAGCATAACTCCCCGGGCGTGCGAAGTCAGTCAGGCGGAGTGGCGGCTGCGGTCTCGTTCAAATGCCGAGATTTCAAACTGAGGTACTCTGTCCGATCGGACAGAGTACCTCAGGTACTTTGTCCGATCGGCAAGAGTACCTCAGGTACAGTGTCCGGAAATGTTGCCGATAACGACCATTTCAGCGGTAGTAGGATTATCTACGAACACTTCAATTCACCACCGCTTTATTGCTGTCTGCTTTTGGCTTCCTCACTCCTGGTTAGTCACGTTTCTCACAGCCCACAGCAGTTCACATGAGCCTACCGAGAACGCTGCAGCCAAATGTCTAACACTCAACGACACAAACCCAGATTTGCCTTTGTAATGTCGTGCATTTGGGGCGCTAACCGAAAGGTCGTGGGTTCGGTCCCCACCTGTGGTCCCACATTTTTCCTGTCTGTTCCCCGCAGGGCTTCGGTTCTGTATGTTAAACCTCAACGACACAAACCCGGATCTGCATTGTGTGTGTTGTGCTCCCCACTCGAATCTGTTCCAAAGTGATCCTGAAGTTAGGCTGAGCAGAGCGTCCTTGAGACAGAAATGTACAGGGGAATTAAGTGTACCCTGGTTGGACAATGGCACTAGAGTGCTTGCTGGAACATGGCTGGGAAAACCCGGCACAAAGCACTGAGCGCTTTTTCAAATTGACAGGCAAAGCAAGTCAACGAGTGCCTGACCATGCATTTCGGGATAATGCTACATATCTCAAACAATAAACATTCTGGATTCTATGATTGACATGTTGTTCAATACATGTTGATATTATTGTTAAAAACATATTACCATTTTTCCGACTTGCACATGATTTTTTCATGATTACACGATCGAAACTCAGCTGCCAATTCGTGCTTTTTTTGTTGTTGTAGTGTAGCTATACGAACTTTTATGTTGCTTCACTGGTCTCAATCTGAGATGCTAGCGATATCAACTCGTGGGAGAAAGGTGTGATTTGAGAGAGATGGCAATTTCAAGCATTTTTAAAGACGAGTAAATTCATGAGGTAATTTAGGCAATTTAAGGGACGAGGGAAAGTATGGTTTACTTTTCACATCATAATGTATATTAGCTCAGCACACTTATCATACGTTCAGGAAGTGTTGCCAATTGATAGCGACAAAAAACAAACAGGCATAATGAATTTCGTTTGAGGCAGACTCGAACATTTCTTGAGTGCCTCTTGAGATGTCATGATAATAAATAACAATGCTTCAATGGTGAGAACTGCAAGTATTCTTGTAGATTAATGCATTATCTCTAAAGATGTCTAAATTGCCCCATGTCATGTTTCCCTTCAGTTCTGGGAGGTGATCTCTGACGAGCACGGCATCGACCCCACCGGCACCTACCATGGCGACTCCGACCTGCAGCTGGAGAGAATCAACGTCTACTTCAATGAGGCCACAGGTGAGCGCTCCCACTTTTTTCTACTTTGGTACCGTTTTCGCCTCAAGAACCTTCCAATCACTGTATTTATTGGAAATAAGTATCAATGCAACATGATAGGACTTTGTATATTTTTTTTTACCACTTAAGCGTAATTAGTTCCTCTTGCAGTAAGAGGACACATTCACACATCTTTTCTGTCCTCTGCAGGCGGCAAGTACGTGCCCCGTGCCATCCTGGTCGACCTGGAGCCAGGCACCATGGACTCCGTCCGCTCCGGACCCTTCGGCCAGATCTTCCGCCCTGACAACTTCGTCTTCGGACAGAGCGGCGCTGGCAACAACTGGGCCAAGGGCCACTACACGGAGGGCGCCGAGCTGGTCGACTCTGTCCTGGACGTGGTCCGCAAGGAGGCTGAGAGCTGCGACTGTCTGCAGGGCTTCCAGCTGACCCACTCCCTGGGCGGTGGCACTGGCTCTGGCATGGGCACTCTCATGATCTCCAAAATCCGTGAGGAGTACCCCGACAGAATCATGACCACTTTCTCCATCGTTCCCTCTCCCAAGGTAATTTTTATATCTAGTTCCAGAAGACTCAGAATAATAGAACTTAATAGAATATCTACAACGACCGTTGCATTCAGTGCCAACGTAAACTTGCTAACCTCAAGTCGCATCCCTCTTCCCCGATGTTTGGCATACGAACAATGTCTGCTTCTCATTTTGTACAAAGTTATGAATGTCTTCCAGTGTGCTGAATTAAACAAACACGAAAACATTTCATTGGCAACTACATAACACAAGAAAATACCGAAGTTAAACAATAAAAGATGCGTTTGGGAAACATGCAGAGATCCACTGTCGGTCAGGTAATAATTAATACAAGATGGTTTGAACAAATTGGGCATTTCTAAAATAAGTAATGTATATTTACCTGCGTTCTCTAGAGTATTGAAAAACGTTTTGCAGAGAAAAGCATAATATGAAGTTTTGTTTTTGCCAAGAAAATAGCTTTGGAAGGAGTCTTAGCAACTGAGTAAAAAAATTGCCTTGGTCTTATTCAGGTGTCCGACACTGTGGTTGAGCCCTACAACGCCACCCTGTCAGTCCACCAGCTCGTCGAGAACACCGACGAGACCTTCTGCATCGACAACGAGGCTCTCTACGACATCTGCTTCCGCACACTCAAGCTCACCACACCCACCTACGGTGACCTGAACCACCTGGTGTCCGCCACCATGTCCGGTGTCACCACCTGCCTGCGCTTCCCTGGCCAGCTGAACGCCGACCTGAGGAAGCTGGCCGTCAACATGGTGCCCTTCCCCCGTCTGCACTTCTTCATGCCCGGCTTCGCTCCCCTGACGTCCCGTGGCAGCCAGCAGTACCGCGCCCTGACGGTGCCCGAGCTGACCCAGCAGATGTTCGACGCCAAGAACATGATGGCCGCGTGCGACCCCCGCCACGGCCGCTACCTGACGGTGGCCTGCATCTTCAGAGGACGCATGTCCATGAAGGAGGTAAGGATAGCGTTCTACTCAATCTTTACTTCATATGAACCATGCCAACATCGTTAATAGCTGCTCACATTATGATAGTGTCGATAAACTTTGAATATTACAGAGCTTTTTTAACAATAAGTTTAGACAATATCCGTAACTGTAGCAGAGACCTTATAACATAATAAGTTTACGATGCCATTACAATGCAAGATTTCCATTCGAAAAATTAGGAAGATTCGTTGTTTTCCCTTCATCAGGTCGATGAGCAGATGCTGAACGTGCAGAACAAGAACAGCAGCTACTTCGTGGAGTGGATCCCCAACAACGTCAAGACCGCCGTCTGTGACATTCCTCCTCGCGGTCTCAAGATGTCTGGCACCTTCCTCGGCAACAGTACTGCCATCCAGGAGCTGTTCAAGCGCATCTCCGAGCAGTTCACCGCCATGTTCCGCCGCAAGGCCTTCCTCCACTGGTACACTGGCGAGGGCATGGACGAAATGGAGTTCACGGAGGCCGAGTCCAACATGAACGACCTGGTGTCCGAGTACCAGCAGTACCAGGACGCCAC
>JAWQFJ010031644.1:12500-20449 GCA_034096865.1 Theodoxus fluviatilis | reverse complement strand
GACATCTGCTTCCGCACACTGAAGCTCACCACCCCCACCTACGGCGACCTGAACCATCTGGTGTCCGCCACCATGTCCGGTGTCACCACCTGCCTGCGCTTCCCTGGCCAGCTGAACGCCGACCTGAGGAAGCTGGCCGTCAACATGGTGCCCTTCCCCCGTCTGCACTTCTTCATGCCCGGCTTCGCTCCCCTGACGTCCCGTGGCAGCCAGCAGTACCGCGCCCTGACGGTGCCCGAGCTGACCCAGCAGATGTTCGACGCCAAGAACATGATGGCCGCGTGCGACCCCCGCCACGGCCGCTACCTGACGGTGGCCGCCATGTTCCGCGGACGCATGTCCATGAAGGAGGTGAGGCTACCTTTCCTACAGATGTACTGGTGTTCCCGAGCTGATAGCTGTCACTTGGCGGATCTCACTACGAGACGCCCGCTGATCTTAATTCTGTGACTAACCAAGTATGGTTCCAAAGATACGTGAATTTGTTAGCCCGGAAATGACATCTGTCTCTAAATCCTGTTACACCTTGCAGGGATAGTTATCGATTACAGGTTCTCATATTTGTCATCGTTTGTGTTTCAGGTTGACGAGCAGATGCTGAACGTGCAGAACAAGAACAGCTCCTACTTCGTGGAGTGGATCCCCAACAACGTCAAGACCGCTGTCTGCGATATTCCTCCTCGTGGTCTCAAGATGTCCGCCACCTTCATCGGCAACAGCACGGCCATCCAGGAGCTGTTCAAGCGCATCTCCGAGCAGTTCACCGCCATGTTCCGCCGCAAGGCCTTCCTCCACTGGTACACTGGCGAGGGCATGGACGAGATGGAGTTCACTGAGGCCGAGTCCAACATGAACGACCTGGTGTCCGAGTACCAGCAGTACCAGGACGCCACGACCGAGGAAGCCGGGGAGTTCGACGAGGAGGAGGGCGAGGGCGAGGGCGAGGAGGCATAGAAATGCCACTGTATGGTCTGAACATGCACTAGCTTTGACGAGACAAAACTCTTACTTCAAGGTTCTGATTGGTTCATTATCGCTGCTTTTCATGTTTTCTGGAGTGGCTATAACATACCTATTATGATAATACATTCGGTTCGCTGGCTACTGACAAATTCTAAACAGTTTTAGGTTTCCCACTATCTTTTTCCTACAGTGAAGTACTCTTCTGCAAGCAGAACAATTTCAAATCGTCTTAGAACATACATTCTTGTGATGAATTGTACAACTTTCAGCTTCTTTTTTTTGCTTATTGTCTTGCAGGGTTATTTACGAGTGACCAGATAGAAATAAAGCATATGACCGACGATAAGTTTGAGTTGTTGATACTATTGATCACAACAAATGTTAAATGTTATTGCCTACCTTGAAAGAAGAGTGAGAATAAGACTGAATTAGGTCAAGACACTTTGAAGAATGTTTGTATGTGTGAGATTGTAAATGAATATTTGGATGAATAGATGACTGAATAGATGGAAATCAGTCAATGGATGAAAGGAATGATTGGTGGATGGATCGACAAATGAACGTGTAATTTGATTGTAATGTCTTCATGCCAGACGACTAGTTGGATAAAAAGATGGACGAACCGACGGACACACGGACAGATGTATGGATGGATGGGTGGATGGATGGATAGGTGGATGGATGGATGGTGGATGAGTGGATGGATGCAAGCATGCATTAGTGGAAGGATGGATGGATAGATGGATGCATGGATGGACGGATAGGTCGATGGATGATGAATAGATGGATGGGTAGATGATAATGAATGATGAATGAATGAATGAATGGATAAATGGATGGTAGATGGATGAATGGAAGGAAGGATGGTGGCACGATGGAAGGATGAATGAATGGAAAGATGGATTGAAGGATGGATGATAGATGATGAAAGAATAAAAATAAGGATGGATGAATGCATAGAAGGATGGATTTTGAATGATGTATGAATGTATAAGGCAATTTATGGGTGGACAGAAGGAGCTCACACACGGATAACGGATTGTTATCTCGTAGTAACAGATAAATAGAGAGATGAAAATATGAATGGAAGACGAGGAATATGGTCTTGCATAAACGTACCTTGAGCATTCGAGCATATGAGCATGAAAGTGTCTTTGGTTTTTGTATGTGTGGGTTTTTTCCGTTCCCAATATAGTATCTATTGTGGCATTTGCGTATCTCTAGCATACACTAGCTCTAACCGTCAACAAACACAAATTGCAGTCACAGGTGGGATAGAAGTTTGCCCTAGGTTGGTAGTAAATCTTCCCAGACGTCTTTTCGTCCACGTACAAGTTCTCTGGAAAATGAGCATCCACAGAAACAGTGGCGTTTCATGAATTTATTTAAATAACATATCTTATCTTGACTGGACAGCGTTAGATTCCTTGCAGCATGTTGCCAAATGAAATAATTCAATCTGCAAAACAGCACTGAACGAACAGAAATGGGCCATAACGATCTTACTGTCCTTCTGCCCTCTGGTAGCCATTTTGGCTGCTTGAGGCCAGCCCTGGCTGAGCAACTGTAGTTTGCAATGAAAGTTCAGCAGTGAGGGATTCCAGCTGATGAGGGCACCAAGCGGTTCCCACCGTATATGACCCTTGATAACCCCCTTGATTTTAAACACACACACACACACACACACACACACACACACACACACACACCCGCCCACCCCCATCCCTCATCCCCTAAAATAGCCTTTTAACCCTGTATCCTGTAGAAGAAACAATCACCATCCATTTCATTCTTTCAGCACTATTTGTCAACGAAACTATCATTTGCCATAATGCTATCTGTGACCTTTAAACACATTTCAGTTAAATGTTTATGCATGCTGATTCAAATTATCACATGCACATGTAAATGAAAAGTCCATTTCTTTTTTTTAAAACTAGCTGATGCGTATATCTATCCTTATTGATATTCGTTACTAAGACGCATCAAACTGTGACTGAAAGCTGTGGCCTTACATTGAATGCTACGACGCAAAGATTGCTTGCCTTGGTTCCCAGCTTGCGTGTGAAAGCCAAACTACGAAGACCAAACCACGAAAACGATAAGGGGAGACAATACTTTGTCAATGCGCATTATCTCCCCTAGTGACACTTTCCAACCGAGAATCCACCAATGGGAGTGTCAAGTATCACGTGACTAGACAACAGTGCTGTCTTGGCCTGTCTGGTCCATTACGGCTGATTGATTCCTTTGTTCTCGGGTCTCACAGCCCCTTAAAGTATGCTGGACCAGGTGTCTTCCGAACGGCATGTCCTCTTAGCTTGTGATGGTCGAGTATCAGTAACGTTTCTCTCTTGATACTCTGAGCGGATGACGTTGATCAGGCATGCCCTGTTTCTCAAATGTCTAGGGATGCTTTTTTTTCGTTCTCGTAAATATTGTTGTCGGTGAGCACATGTGTGAAGAAGAGGTCAGAATCCATGTAGAGGTTGGGAGTTGGAGGGGGGGGGGGGGGGGGGGGGGGGGGGCGCCAGGCTTTGCTCTGCAGCAGCGCTCTTGCCAGCTCTCCGTTACCTGTCAGTTCTGCAGCGCGCGTCGCTCGTGTGCATATTTTTCTAATATGCATGGACATGCAGCTGTGTTAGCACCCTGAATATTATTGTGGCAGCAGGCACCATTAAATGAAAAAGGAGACAGCAGCAAGACGCCAAACATAATATTGCCCGAGAAGGTGCGTGACATAACCCTCGTAAAGTGATACAGAAATATTCGGTCATCGTCACTTAATAAAATGATAGTGATGATCACAATAAAAACATTATGTGACCAGAATATGTTAGGAAATTCTTTGTTTCCATTGAACATCTACAATAGGTGAGAATATAAAAAGGGATACTGCTCAATACGTTCGTTAATACTGCCATTTTTGTCAGGTTCCTCTCTCCTCAGCCTGTGTGTGTGGTCCCCATGCTTTTGAGCGAGGTCCCTGCTTGTGGAGCTGTCATTGTTGGCTCCGACTGCATCCGTGTACCATCTGAAGACATCATTCGGACGTAACGTAAAAGGATCAAGCTCTGACATGAAAGCTCTAAAAGCAATACGTTTTTCCATACCAACGAAGAAGTAGCGAAACTGTCTCCTTCAGTCGCATTGTGAAACATCCCTACCGCGTTGGAGTGGTTCGGAAGACGCTGCGCAACGTGGAAGCGGCATAACCGACAAAGCCCCTGCATCTTTTGTAGCAAGATGGGTCTACCCAGGCACGCCTCTATCAAGGTGTTCATTGGAGGGTTCATCAGAACTCCTCTGTTAACTCTCAAACTGTTTTTCACTTAGACCAGACTTCTGGATATAGGAGTAGTCTGACTTCGATTATCAATGAATTTATGGGCCCAGATGGTTTCATCACGTGACATTTTTTCATTCGGCTGGTTTTCCTGTGGCGATCAGTTATACACAAATGAGAGACAGCCTTCTGTCTTCAAGATATTTGAAGACTGTCCTACTCAGGAATGGAGTGCATAACTTTAGCTAAACTTCACGTTTGTGCTCTTCTTTTATCGCACTCCCTTTCTACGTCGTGCAATCAATTTTCAATCTGTCATTAAGTGCGGTCCATGCACAATACATTAATGCCCCACTGAAGCGTGTAGCGGACAACCTCTAGAGCTCAGGCACATCGTTCCGTCCCAAGTCGAAATGGATGGAATAATCGATATTGTCAAGGCTGGGCAGCCATGCAGACGACAGAACAGTGCTTGACAGAACCATTCTCTTATTCACCCTGTTCACCGTGCGTGCAATGCACAATGGGACATTATTCTCAGATGCATGCTCACTTTCTGATGGGCTGAACATGCGAATGCATTGCATATCGTAAGAAAATAGATTTTCCTGCCGTTTTGGCGACCCAGAAGATTTCTTTTATTCAATACATTCGTTCGGTACTACAGTGCAATTAATTTTAAAGGCTGGATTCCGAATAGGAGAAGGCTGGACGCTTCGTTGAGAGATTAAAACAAAAAACTAGTATTTTGTGAGATTGAAAAGTGCCCGGACTTCCCTAGGGTTCTTGATTCAATGACAAGTTGATAACCACATAAATACTCTGAAATATATTGTTCATGGGCAGAATAGCTACTGAAATGTCATTATTCGAACTATTTCCGCTTCAAATCACTCTTAATCTGCTGGGCGTATATCTTGTCATCGTTTGACACACTAACACTTTGGGGAGGATTGGGAGCGCTAATAATTATGTGCGCGCGCGCTCGCGTACACACACACACACATACACACATGCATGCATGCATGCATGCATACATACATACATACATACATGCATGCACCCATGCATGCATGCATGCATACATACATACATACATACATACATACATACATACATACATACATACATACATACACATATGTGCTCTCGCATGCGCGCGCTCTCGAGCACGCATAATCATGCACATTTCCTGTACCGTGAGTTAAAATGAATTATAGGTGCACCTGCCATTAATTCTGAGGTATTTGTCTGAAATCAGATTTTCACAGTTCGTGTTGATTTCAACTTGTGAATGATCTTATCTAAACACTGTGCTGTCTCTCTGGCATAACATGTTTTTGTGCATGCAACTAACTACTGAATCAATCAAACACAATACAGAATGTCAACTGTATAGGGGCGGTACACGTGTTGCCGATTCAAATTCAACCACGGACTATATTCCAATTACTTATTCAGCCACTCAATGTTGCACTAAAATGCTTGGAACCATGAAATGGCGCAGAACTGGTGTATGCGAAATCATCATGCTGAGATTAGCATAAACGATAAATCAACAATCGACTGTATTGCTGGTATAATACTTCTGCATGTTTGCGAGACATTTCAGGTAGTCAGCAAGTGTAGATACCCACACCGTTTCAAAATTTTACAGAGGTTATCTGAGTGCATTTGTGTATGCATGCGTGTTCACATTATTGTTGCATGTGAGCTGGTTTACATATATGTTAATGATCGTCACTATTTATATGAAATCGTGTGCGCATACACATTCTTATCTTTCCTCTTTTTAGTCTTCAGTTCAGGGTTTTCTCGCGTTCTTTACTGTCCTTTCCCTATACAGGGACTCATATAGATTCCGTCTAGTTCATATATCTCGAAACTGAAATCTCCATGCTGCTCTTCATTTTCTGTTGTCATATTTCTTTCGTTTCTTGCAGAATATTTTCTATGCTATTCGTCGTCGCCTTCTCTTACGAGTAATTCACTTCTGTAGCTTTTCATTTGGCTGATCAGCCAGTAAACAAGCCCATGCTTGCCTCTCAAACTGTTATCCACTTCTCAGTTTGCTTTCTCAAGAATCATCTTTCACCAAGCAACCAAACTCGTGCATTAATGCAAACAAATGACACACGGAAATATCGGGGAAAGGCGTTTATTCCAAAACCCTCCGGACGCGACATTGAGGAGACAAATGCAAGGAACACTGATCACGAGATGCCTTCAGCGATATGAATATCATGAAGCAAGACAACAGGCAGACAGTAGTTCTTGGAGATGCTTGAAAACTGGAGTTCTGACAAGAGTCACAGACAGGAAGCAAGAATGGCGCCCGAAGGGCAAGGAAATGGAACGCCTTGGGGTGGGATTTGAGGAGCCAACGAAGGTCATCCCTTCATCGACTGCTCTTGTGTTGTCGTCGTCGTCATCGTCATCGCTTAGGCGGCCTCGCCCTCGCCCTCCTCCTCCTCGAACTCTCCCTCCTCCTCGGCCGTGGCGTCCTGGTACTGCTGGTACTCGGACACCAGGTCGTTCATGTTGGACTCGGCCTCCGTGAACTCCATCTCGTCCATGCCCTCGCCAGTGTACCAGTGGAGGAAGGCCTTGCGGCGGAACATGGCGGTGAACTGCTCGGAGATGCGCTTGAACAGCTCCTGGATGGCCGTGCTGTTGCCGATGAAGGTGGCGGACATCTTGAGACCACGAGGAGGAATGTCACAGACAGCGGTCTTGACGTTGTTGGGGATCCACTCCACGAAGTAGGAGCTGTTCTTGTTCTGCACGTTCAGCATCTGCTCGTCGACCTGAAAGACAGACGATGACAAATATTAGAACCTGTAATCGATAACTATCCCTGCATGGTGTAACAGGATTTAGAGACAGATGTCATTTCCGGGCTAACAAATTCACGTATCTTTGGAACCATATTTGTAGACAAATAAAGAAGCGTGGAATAGTCACAGAATTAAGATCAGCAGGCGTCTCGTAGTGAGATCCGCCAAGTGACAGCTATCAGCTCGGGAACACCAGTACATCTGTAGGAAAGGTAGCCTCACCTCCTTCATGGACATGCGTCCACGGAACATGGCGGCCACCGTCAGGTAGCGGCCGTGGCGGGGGTCGCACGCGGCCATCATGTTCTTGGCGTCGAACATCTGCTGGGTCAGCTCGGGCACCGTCAGGGCGCGGTACTGCTGGCTGCCACGGGATGTCAGGGGAGCGAATCCGGGCATGAAGAAGTGCAGACGGGGGAAGGGCACCATGTTGACGGCCAGCTTCCTCAGGTCGGCGTTCAGCTGGCCAGGGAAGCGCAGGCAGGTGGTGACACCGGACATGGTGGCGGACACCAGGTGGTTCAGGTCGCCGTAGGTGGGGGTGGTGAGCTTGAGTGTGCGGAAGCAGATGTCGTAGAGAGCCTCGTTGTCGATGCAGTAGGTCTCATCTGTGTTCTCGACCAGCTGGTGGACTGACAGGGTGGCGTTGTAGGGCTCAACCACGGTGTCGGACACCTGTCAAAGTAAAGATGGAAGCAAGAGTAAGATTCGGAAAGTGCATAAAATATAAAATTGTAACATGTTATGTCTTGATTATAAACAGTTACTTGTTTGTCAACGAAAGCAACTGCCACTTTCTTTTGTTTCACATGGACGAAAAACCCTATTGAAAATCATTTTAGAGTAAACATTTTTGTTTTACG
>JAWQFJ010031644.1:2500-7500 GCA_034096865.1 Theodoxus fluviatilis | reverse complement strand
CATCCCTTATAATTCCTAGATAAGTTTTTTTTAATCAGCTCCTCGCCCCGCCCCCCGCCCCCCCAATTCTATCATCAACCCCCAACCCCCCTCCCCTTTGCTTCTCTCTCTACCATATCGTTGCGAAATCATCGTGAGTTTGGGAAACGCATCACATAGGGCAAAACCAAAAGTTAGGCTCATTGTGGAGAGGGGAAAAAAAGGACCTATTTTTATCAGGCATGAACTGTCAAAGGGCGCCACAAGACGCTGAGAGGTTTCCGAAACATCTGGCGCCGAAATTCTAACCGTCGATTCTGTCTTCCTACTCCTCCCGCTCCCACTCTCCGAATACAACCGTCGAAACCCCTAACATACCCCCACCTCCTTTCCCCTGCTCTGCCCTGCCCTGCCTCTCGTGCATGCTTTTCGTGTGCGCTCTAGCGTTACCTGCTCGTGGAGAGAGAGAGAGAGAGAGAGAGAGAGAGAGAGAGAGAGAGAGAGAGAGAGAGAGAGAGAGACTCAGAGAGAGAGAGAGAGAGAGAGAGAGAGAGAGACTCAGAGAGAGAGAGAGAGAGACTCAGAGAGCGTAAAAAAACACGTTGATACAAGAATAATATACTAGCTAGCGATAAACCGGCGGCGATTTTTTCAACTGAAAAGCTGCAGTCGCTACATGAATCGCAACTTAACATGCCTGACTCCGTTTTCCTCTCAAAGATTACTGAGGCGCTAGCCTATACTTGGCCCAAAGATTACTGAGGCGCTTGCCTATACTTGGCCCAAAGATTACTGAGGCGCTAGCCTATACTTGGTCCAAAGATTACTGAGGCGCTAGCCTATACTTGGCCCAAAGATTACTGAGGCGCTAGCCTATACTTGGTCCAAAGATTACTGAGGCGCTAGCCTATACTTGGCCCAAAGATTACTGAGGCGCTAGCCTATACTTGGTCCAAAGATTACTGAGGCGCTAGCCTATACTTGGCCCAAAGATTACTGAGGCGCTAGCCTATACTTGGCCCAAAGATTACTGAGGCGCTAGCCTATACTTGGCCCAAAGATTACTGAGGCGCTTGCCTATACTTGGCCCAAAGATTACTGAGGCGCTTGCCTATACTTGGTCCAAAGATTACTGAGGCGCTAGCCTATACTTGGCCCAAAGATTACTGAGGCGCTAGCCTATACTTGGCCCAAAGATTACTGAGGCGCTAGCCTATACTTGGTCCAAAGATTACTGAGGCGCTAGCCTATACTTGGCCCAAAGATTACTGAGGCGCTAGCCTATACTTGGCCCAAAGATTACTGAGGCGCTAGCCTATACTTGGTCCAAAGATTACTGAGGCGCTAGCCTATACTTGGTCCAAAGATTACTGAGGCGCTAGCCTATACTTGGCCCAAAGATTACTGAGGCGCTAGCCTATACTTGGCCCAAAGATTACTGAGGCGCTTGCCTATACTTGGTCCAAAGATTACTGAGGCGCTAGCCTATACTTGGCCCAAAGATTACTGAGGCGCTAGCCTATACTTGGCCCAAAGATTACTGAGGCGCTAGCCTATACTTGGTCCAAAGATTACTGAGGCGCTAGCCTATACTTGGCCCAAAGATTACTGAGGCGCTAGCCTATACTTGGCCCAAAGATTACTGAGGCGCTAGCCTATACTTGGTCCAAAGATTACTGAGGCGCTAGCCTATACTTGGCCCAAAGATTACTGAGGCGCTAGCCTATACTTGGCCCAAAGATTACTGAGGCGCTAGCCTATACTTGGCCCAAAGATTACTGAGGCGCTAGCCTATACTTGGTCCAAAGATTACTGAGGCGCTAGCCTATACTTGGCCCAAAGATTACTGAGGCGCTAGCCTATACTTGGCCCAAAGATTACTGAGGCGCTAGCCTATACTTGGTCCAAAGATTACTGAGGCGCTAGCCTATACTTGGCCCAAAGATTACTGAGGCGCTAGCCTATACTTGGCCCAAAGATTACTGAGGCGCTAGCCTATACTTGGTCCAAAGATTACTGAGGCGCTAGCCTATACTTGGTCCAAAGATTACTGAGGCGCTAGCCTATACTTGGCCCAAAGATTACTGAGGCGCTAGCCTATACTTGGCCCAAAGATTACTGAGGCGCTTGCCTATACTTGGTCCAAAGATTACTGAGGCGCTAGCCTATACTTGGCCCAAAGATTACTGAGGCGCTAGCCTATACTTGGTCCAAAGATTACTGAGGCGCTAGCCTATACTTGGCCCAAAGATTACTGAGGCGCTTGCCTATACTTGGTCCAAAGATTACTGAGGCGCTAGCCTATACTTGGCCCAAAGATTACTGAGGCGCTTGCCTATACTTGGCCCAAAGATTACTGAGGCGCTAGCCTATACTTGGTCCAAAGATTACTGAGGCGCTAGCCTATACTTGGTCCAAAGATTACTGAGGCGCTAGCCTATACTTGGTCCAAAGATTACTGAGGCGCTAGCCTATACTTGGCCCAAAGATTACTGAGGCGCTAGCCTATACTTGGTCCAAAGAGACAAAAAGCCACAGCTAAGCTGTTGTCAACTGGAACTTAAGTTTCTGCAGAAGCTCAAACCCTGTCAGTGTGCTTTCTTCACTGTTGGGTCTTGTCCTGCCGCACTATCTCTCACCCACCCCCCCCCCCCTCTCTCAACCCTCCCACCCCACCTCCCGCTACCCTACCGTCCCCCTCTTCACGTTGTTCTCGACCCACTTCCGCTAACCCTGCCCTTCTCCAGATAACATTCTTTCGGCTCTTTCGCCCAGGCAGGCAGGCGAGTGGACGGCAGACCCCTGACGTCACAAAAAGAGGGAACCGCTCCATTCAAACTCACGGCAGGGCAACGGTCGCCCCAAGATTTGGCGCACCTGCCGTGCCGGGACCCCGACCAAGGTTGCGGTCACGGCCTCACTGCAGAAACCCGAACCGCGACAGATTTTGGAACGAGCTGTCGGATTATTTCCAGTTGCCGAGCAACAGACAGCGAGGAGCAGACGACACACTGGATCTATAAGCTGCCGGCTATTTTTACCACTGCTGGTCAAGCGATTACTGGACAAGAGACAAGTACAGAGCTGGTCGTTTAGCGTGCCGCTGGGCATTATCATAAAGCCACAGCTCTTCCAAAATGCACACAACCTGCCATCGACTGCATGCGGGCTCTCTGCATGGTCTTTCGCAGCTATAACCATGAAGGGTAAATATGAGGTTACGTTGACTCAGCACTGATTTATCAGGCATTGAAGCAATGCGTAATCGTAAGAGACCTCAGTCGATCTAATCACAGCAGGAAGAACTGTGCCGAGATAACCGACAATTTATCGACTGGGTGCCTGTCACACTAGCGTTGCCGGCTAGAGAGCCCTTTCCTTTCCACAGCAAACTACAAGTGAGCTCCCTTCTTCAATCATTATTCATGCTCATCACACCACAATATCACACCACAATATCACACCACAATATCACACCACAATGACGGTCTAAGAGAATCATTGTCAATGACAGACAGACAGATGAAGCTAGAAAGACAAATCTTTCTCACCTTGGCGCCGATCTGGTTGCCGCACTGGCCGGCCTGAATGTGGACGATTTCCCTCATGGTGATAGGCGGGGGGAAGGGTGTGTGGCTGTGTAGGGAGCAGACGACTGGCGGCCAGGCGGCGCGGGCGCGCTTTTCTACCTCTGACCTCACAAGCGGCGTCGCTAGGGCAACAGGCAAAACGGCTGCTCTGATTGGCTGGTTCCTGCCACTCTCAGGTCGCCCTGGTTGCCAAGTCCTGTGGTGACAAGAACCCCCAAGGACACCCCCCCCCCAGCCTATTCCCACAAGTGCCATGGTCAAGCGCTGTGGGTGGTGGTGGGTGGGGATGAGGACCAGGGATGGGGATTTAGATTGGGGTATGGCGAGAACTTCGAACCAATGTTTGCGTTTTGTCAGCACAACGGGGTCGACAGTAGATCAGAGTTAAACACAGATTTTGACATTATCCCTAACGTTTGTGATTTATCCAGGATAGAGTATAATATATGGGGCAGGCACGAACACGCAAAGGGACAGAGTCAAAGACAGACAGACACACAGGCACATTGACACATATACAGACAGACACACACACACACACAGACAGACACACACACACACACACACACACACACACACACACACACACACACAGACACACACACACACCCAGACACACACACACACAGACACACACACAGACGAATGGACGGACGGACGGACAGACAGACAAGCGGACGGACGGACAGAGAGAAGGACGAACGGATGAACACACACACACACACACACACACACACACACACACACACACACACACACACACACACACACACACACACACACAAACAGACGGAAGAAAAAGACGGACAAACATGCACACACACAGACACGACAGACAGAACGACGGATTGACAGAGAGAGGCACACAGGCACAGGACAGACAGACGCGCACACTGATGAACGGACGGACGCATAGACGGGTCCGGACGCACAACGCTCCTGAGACAGAAATAAAACCGAGCTCCTTCATAGCTAACACTTGTTTGAAGAAACGCAAAAGGCGGAAAGATGTGGGAAATTGGGTATGGACTGAAACACAGATTGACAGGAGAATGTAATTAATGTCTGACAAATTCATCATCGTGTGCGGTGTGCAAAGATTGGAAGCAATTAGTTGTCCACTGCGTTCGATTCCGTGAATTTTCTGGGCTCATTCCTACACCAACTGCGGTACTTCACGTCTCTAGCTGTGTCTGTGTTCTTGTCGAGTAGACTTCTCCCATGTGCCCAGAGTTCTATTGCCCTCGGGGTGGTTTGAACGCAAGGCCGAGTCTTAATAATCTGATCCTACCTCGATGTCCCGTTGTTGCCTTTTTAGCTGCTTGGGGCTGCCCCTACACCCGGGCTACAGGAGTACGTAGGCCTCGACATCCCAGCAGCCCGAAGTTCCAGCTGATGAGGGGACAACGAGCGGTTTCAGCCGTGTGTTGG
>JAWQFJ010031641.1:22500-25502 GCA_034096865.1 Theodoxus fluviatilis | reverse complement strand
CTCCCGCATCATAGGTGGGGGTGGTGGTAGGTTGTTGTTGAAAGATGGACGAGTGGAAATGAAGAGAGGAAAAGGAAGAGAGAAGAGGAGGAAAAGGAAATGAAGGAAGAAGAGGAAAGGAAAGAGGAAGAGGAAAGGAAAGAGGAAGAGGAAAAGAAAGAGGAAGAGGAAAGGAATGAAAAAGAGGAAAGGAAAGAGGAAGAGAGCGGAGGATTAGGAAAATTGGAAGGGATGATGCTGATGGTTGGTCTAGTAGTAGTAGTAGTAGTAGCAGCAGCAGCAGCAGCAGCAGCAGAAGAAAAAGTAGTCTTAGTAGCTGCTGTCGTCATGGGAGGAACATTGATGGCGATGGTAGTGGAGGTGGTGATGCCGGACGTGCTCTGGTGATTGCGATGTAAACATATTTAGACGCAGAAGCACCAGTAGGAGCAGTGGGTAAGGAGGAACGGAACGAAGAGCAGGAAGTGGTAGTGGCAGCTGCAAAAGTAATTTTCGTGGCGTTTGTAGAAAAAACAACCATCTCAGGGTGATAAGGGCAGAAACAATAACAATGGCAGCATTAGCATCGAAAGTTGATAGTGATGATTAGACAGTGCACTCGGTGACAGGGCTGTTATGGCATAATTATTCAAATGAGCTGACAACGCGAATCTAGACGAATGTAAAGTCTATGTTAAGTGTCACAAAAGCTCTCTTCGGAGACAGGACAAGTATGTTATAAAAAGTTTAACTAGCAAAGATAAATTGTGTCTCATCCGTTTCAAAACGTCCTTTTAAAATGCAGACTTCTCTGTCTTGTCGGCAATTACTTTGAAAACACGAACAATTATCAACCTACAGCAAAACTATTCTTTTTTAGGTGGGTTCCACATTTTGGATAAACGTCTTCCGGTATTTCGTCAACGACACAGGAGATGCAGCAGTAGCCTCCCCTGTGGAAATTTCTAGAGTGCACACGCACTACGGCAGCTACCGGAAGTTGGGTGTCTTCGAATTTTCCAGCCACGGCCCCAGCCTCTTCCAGAACAAGTCACTCCGCTTCATGTTCGTCAGGTCAGTTCGCACGCGATTGCTGCAAGAAACGCTGTTATTGTTCTCGTCGTCGTCATCTTCATCGTCGGCATTGTTCATCGTCCAATGGGCTGATCTTAAGAACAGATTCATTGCTTCTCCCTCAGGGATTTGTAAAAAGCGAATTACTGTGAGAATCGAGACTACTTGCTTTTACTATAGCAATTTTGAAGTTTTGAGCTCAAATACCCTGGGCCAGGGGCGGACGGGGGTGGGGGGGGTGTGTTCCGGAACCCCCCCCCCCCCCCGAGAAAAATAAAAAAATTAAAAATTAAAAAAATTAAAAATATATATTATTCAGTAACAAAATCTGCTGCCTGAAAATGGCACTGCTCGTCATCCAGAATGCGCCAGATTTGGACCATTTTACATGCCCCCCCCCCCCTCTACTGCTTTGTGCGGGTGCGGTTGGCTACTTGCGCGTATTCATAGCCCCCCACCCCCACCCCTCATCCCCCTCCCGCTTTGTGTGGTTTGGTTTAGCGCTTTGCGCCTTATTTATTTTATTATTTTTTTTTTTTAATTTTTTTTATATTTATATTTTTTATTATTTTTTTTTTTATTTTTTTTTTTTTTTTTTATATTTTTAAATAATTAATTTATTTATTTTTTTATTTTTTTAATTTTATTTTTTTTTATATTATTTTTTTTTTTAATTATATTTTTATTTTTTATTATTTTTAATTTTTTATTAATTTTAATTATAGATTTTTTAATTATATTATATTTTTTTTTTTATTTTTTATTTTTTTTATTTTATTTTTTTATTTTTTTATTTATTTTTTTTTTTATTTTTTTTATTTTTAAAATATTTTTTTTTTTATTTTTTTATTTATTTAAATTTATTATAATTATATTATTTTAATATGTTTTATTTTTATTTTTTTTTTATATTTTTTTTATTTTTTTTTATAATATTTTTTTATTTTTTTAATTTATATTTTTTTTTGTTTTTATTTATATTAATTATAATATTTTTTTTTTTTTTTAATTTTTTTTATATTTTTTATTATTTTTTTATTTTTTTTGTTATTTTATTATTTTTTTTATTATTTTATTATTTTTTTTATTATTTTATTATTTTTTTTTTATTTTTTATTTTTTTTATTATTTTATTATTTTTTTTTTTTTTATTTATTTATTTTTTTATATTATATATATTTACTTATTTTTTATTTTTAAAAAAAACAAAAAAAAAAGTTTTGGAAAAAAACCAACCCCCCCCCTCCCCCCAAAAAAAAAAACAAAAAAAAAAAAAAAAAAAAAGGATACGCCCCTTGCCCTGGGCCTGTATGCAGGGGAAGGGAGATAACGTCGTAAAGTGTAAAACATCAAGTGGAAATTCACTATTAGGGACTGCATCGTCGAAAGTGGTGGTTCCTTCACAAGTAACAATGCAGTAAAACAACCCAAATGTTTCTACAACCAGGACCCATGAATACAGCCATAGTTACAGCGAGTTTGGCCGCCATTGTTGTCTTCGATTCGCGCAGAAAACACTTTAAAAATACTAGAAACCCATTCAACGAAATTGAAAGCAATGAACAGCAATATTTTCTCAAAGCTGCATGTTAAATGCATCAATAGGTCGTGTAAATTCGTACATTTCTTACATGGAAATGTCGGTTGACGAACCTAATCTCTGAACAACTATTGACATGGTGTACAACTCTAGTTTTATATGTTGCCATGAAAACGGTACATCGAGAATTGCATCTTTGTGGTGAATAAACTGTTCAGATTATATTGGTTTTTGTTTGTAATCGAGGAAATGTGCGTCGACGTACGCCAGGATCTCACGAGTTTGGTGGGAAAGGTGCGAGCTGAGGCTGGAGCGAAAACTTTTTCAACGTTATCAACATGAAAGATGGCAGCTTTTTCAACGTTATCAACATGAAAGATGGCAGCTTTCGTCGTTTTGTTGATTGGCA
>JAWQFJ010031641.1:7500-12500 GCA_034096865.1 Theodoxus fluviatilis | reverse complement strand
TCTGTCTCTCTGTCTCTCTGCCCCTCTGTCTCTCTGTCTCTCTGTCTCTCTGTTTCTCTGTCTCTCTTCTCCCCTACCTCTCTCCTCTCTCTCTCTCTCTCTTTCTCTCTCTCTCTCTTTCTTTTCTCTCTCTCTCTCTCTCTCTCTCTCTCTCTCTCTCGCTCTTTCGTCTTTGGCTGGTTGTAGAGGCGTTCAAAAGTGCACGTATCCCATAGTTGCATCTCAGGACAATGTGCCCAACCCGCATTGCCACCCCCCCCCCCCCCCCTAGGAGAGAAACCAATCACCTGTGTGTGCAGTGCTGGTACACGTTCGTGTCATTAGTCATTCCTTCATGCGGCCGAGAACCAGCATTGAATTGGAACACTCCTCTAAAAGTGCGTTCTAATTGCGCGTTGTTACCGATGTGAACGAAGGCCAAGGTGAACTTAGAGAAGTTACTTGCGGGGATAAGTGCATGCGAGTTTGCCAAAGTGGGTGATGCTCACAGCCAGACCTTCCGCCCCTCCCAAACGAAAGAGCGATCTTATATGACCAGGCAGGACGCAGTTTCAGTCCTGCATCAGACTTCGAAGAACACAATCGGCGAAGTCTACTTCGGACACTTGGCAAACCTCCAAAATCACTTACGCGAAGTAGTAACTTCAGCGTAGTAGAGCAAAGCTTCGCCCAATTAGAGCGAGGATATAGAGAGGAGGTGGTGCTGGTAGCTGTCAGGTTGCGCCCTAACTGTCACAGTTGTTATCGTCAAGTGAACAAAGGACAAATGTAAAATGTGAAACGAATTATGATGCAAATATGGCGGAAAAGTCACTCTACAAACAGTTCCTTTACTGCTGCCTTTACTTCATCCTTTTTCTCAGCTCTCATGTTCTCTCTTTCCTCCACCCGCCGCGAGTTGATGGTAGGTACAGGCGCATCAATAATAATAATAATAATAATAATGGGTATTTATATAGCGCTTATTCTCAAGTGAGCTCTAAGCGCTTTACAATCTCGTTCACACATCACAAGCAGACAATCAGATACAAGCAAATCACGTAGGCAATCAACACTAGCAGCAAAATCACGTACAATCAGAGCAAGCATACAAACACATAACATTAACAAGCGAGCAGGCAGAATAATCAAACACTGTTGAAGCAAGCAACAACAAAAGAAAAAATAAACAAACAAGCAGGCTAAATAATCCAACACAATCAAGCAGGCATACCAACACAATAAATAAACAAGCAAGCAGACAACCAATCGACAATCTAAACAAGAATGAAATAAGCAAATAAAGAGAACAAACAAGCAAGCAGACACAAACGAGATAAGTGAATCAAAACATCGTGTCTCCCTAGTTGATGGTAGGTACAGGCGCATCGTGTCTCCCTACTCGATTCACACAAGACGGATAAGCAGGGGCGCGAGGACTTGAAGTGTTCTTATTCAAATTAGCTTTGGTGATGTTGTAGTCCTGATCCTGAGGAAGTCATCAACAGGATCAGGAGAGCAATTGGACAGTACGAAGACCTGCTCTCAATCGTGAAAAGCAGAAAGCTGAAGTGGTACGGTCACGTGTCAAGAGGCAGTGGGCTGGCCAAGACCATACTGCAAGATACCGTACGAGGTGGGAGAAGGAGAGGCAGGCAGAGAAAGAGGTGGGAAGACAACATCAAAGAGTGGACAGGCTTGACCTTTGGTGACTCACAGGGAGCCACAGAGGATAGAGATCGATGGAGGAAGATTGTCCGAAAGTCATCAGTGGTGTCTTAACAAACCATCTCAGGGTTAAGAGACTGAACTGAACTGAACTGAATGTTGTAGTCAACTGCATTACACAACTTGCATAGACTGGTATGCCGTAAAACCCCATTGATTGGTTAATTCATTCATTCGTTTTTTCGTTCGTTCGTTCGTTCAGTCATTCATGGATAGAAAGGCAAATAAACACGTTCAGTCATTCGTTCGTGCATCCGTCTGTTCGTTTGTTCGTTCATTCATTCATTTGTTTATTCTTTCATCCATTCATTCATTCATGTGTTCATTCATTCATTTGTTCATTGATTCATTCCTCCATCATTCATTCATTCATCCATCCATCCAACCATCCATCATTTCATTCATGCATTCATTCACCTTCTTCCAACAGTCTGAACTGAAGTGGAAACTCCAGTGTCCAGACGACATAAGCTTCCAAGAGTTTGTGTCATTCGTGGTGGAGAGCGACCTGCAGACCCTCAATGACCACTGGCTTCCGGTCAAACAGCTTTGTGACCCCTGCCTCTTCAGACCTCACGTCCTGGGCACCATGGAAACGTTCGGACTGGACTCATCCTTCATTCTGGGTCAGTCAGTGAATGAGTCGGTCGGTCAGTGAATCGGTCGGCGGGTCGGGTCGGGTCGGGTTGGGTCGGGTCGGGTCGGGTCGGGTCGGGTCGGGTCGGGTCGGGTCGGGTCGGGTCGGGTCGGGTCGGGTCGGGTCGGGTCGGTCAGTCTGTCAGTTAGTTAGTCTGTCAATGATTCAGTCAGTCAATCAATGAGCAAGTCTATCAGTCAGGCAGTCAGCGAGCAAGCAAACAAACACGAAAGCGGGCGGGCAAATAAGCGAGCGAGCAAGTGAATGAATGAATGAGTGAGTTAATGAGCGAGTGAGTGAGCAAGTGAGTGAATGAACATGTGTTTATATATATATGAGAGAGAGAGAGAGAGAGTGAGTGAACGAACGAACGAATGGATTTATTGAATAGGCCACCGGCCCCTTTCAAGTATACAATGTAAATACAAATCAATACATTTCAAATATACAGTGTCAATATATTTGTAATTGACAGTGTCAATTCTTACGAGAAAATTACTTAAATATAAAAGCTGGCTCCGCGGTCTCAAGCGCATCCTGTCTACGTTTGAATGCCTTGTACAAAAACATACTAGTTGCTCTTATTGTCTTCTTGTGTTTACTGGACATTAGGCGTTTTACCGGTTCATCGACGTTCGAATCTATCGAAGCAAATATGAAACGTTCCCTTAAATCGTACAATGTAGGCCAATAGAGTAGAAAGTGGGTCTCTGTTTCTTCTCTTTCTCTGCAGAGCGGACACAAATTAATGCCATCACCTGTCGTGTATCTGTATTTGTGACTGAATAAATCCGTAATTCCCATCCTGAAACGTATATAAATATCTCTAAATACTTTTTTATCTATATCGTATAGGTACTGTTCGGTTCCAAAAGATATTTTGAAGAGTCTATAGAAAGAATATCTACTACTATGCCGTACTCGCACTTCCCAATCAGTACAAAATCTGCTAATGAGTTTTTCTCTGATGTTTCTCAGAAGTGCTGTCTCATTGGTAACCCGCTGGTTTGACCATACATTTTCTAAATCGCATTCTATAAGTATCTTTTTGATTTTGGTTGCCCAAAAATCTTCATTTTTCGGTGTACACAGCATCATCTGATAAACTCTAAAGGGTAACCTACTTTCGTCCATCTTCAAGATTTTAAGCCAGTACTTGATACTACGTAACTTGGCATTGATAGACAGAGGAAAACGCCCAGTGTCTCCATAGATCATATCATTAGGGGTTCGCGAAGAAACGTTAAGGGAATTAATTAGGTAAGAAAATAAGATCGGGCTGATTTTGCAGCCTTGTTTTAGTCCCGAGGAGCACTCAAAGAAGTCTGTTAGACCCTCCCTCCCTCTTACGCAGTATCGCACTGATCCGTACATGGCTATCAAAATATCTAAGATTTTTCCTGTAATCCCATTTTCTTGCAAAATTTTCCACAATATACTCCTGTCCACAGTATCAAAAGCTTTTTTAAAATCTACATAACCAATATAAAGTTTTTTGTGTTTACATAAATATTTTTCAATGATACCATACAGAATGAATATGTTGTCAACTGTCCCATACCCTTTTCTAAAGCCCGCCTGTTCTTCTCGAATAAGGTCATGCTGATCTGCCCAGTTCTGTAACCTGCAGCAAACAACATGGGTAAATACTTTACTGAAGGTGCTAGATAAAGCAATACCTCTGTAATTATCAGGATTGTCACTCGGTCCACGTTTGTGGATCGGCACAATGATAGCCTCCGACCAAACATGTGGAAACACACCATAATCAAATATAGCACTGAATAGATACAATAATAAAGGCAACAACAAGTGTTCAGCTGATTTTAACATTTCAGCTAATACACCATCTGTGCCTGCAGATGTCCCAGTTTTTAGAGACCTCAAAGCAGTTGTTATCTCTGCCCGTGTAATGGGTGAATTTAAATCGCTGTTGTCAAAGAAATTGATACTTCCCGGCTGCACGTGGCAATCATGGTCGACGGATGGCAGGCACGAAAAAATACTCTTAAAGTGGTCATACAATGCTTGTAAAGAAATGCTACAAAGAACTCGTGATTTTGTACTCAGAAGTTTAACTTGTCTCCAGAATTTTGTACTGTCTCTCATATTTGTACCCAGAGTATTACTTACACTCGCTCTGTACTCTTTTTTCTTATCCCTAATGGTCTGTTTATATTTGTTCCTGTACCTGATGTATGTTTTTCTATCTTCATCTGCCTTAGTAGTTAAGAAAATCCGTAAATATCGTCTGGCAGCTTTCTTGTCATTTGCACATTCTTTGTCATACCATCCTCTCGAATACGACTGAGCTCGTGTTTTAAACGTTTTTTAAAGAAATTCTGCAGCCTGCACAAGACATCCCGTTAGCGCCCCTGCAAACATATTTATATCTAATTGTGATTCAATCTTCATTTCGTTGTCACTTAGTTCTGATAGACAGTTCTGAAGATTCTGGATATACACATCAGATAAAATAGCATCCCAGACAATTTTTGTGGTCGACATGGCGTCCATGTCTTCCCTACAAGCTGAATGTGCATTGCCCCGGGAAATATTTAACTCAAGACACATATGCGGGGAAGTAACTGATTCTACCACGCGCAATGAATCAAATACTGTGAGAAGATCCTCTGATGCTATAAAATAGTCTATC
>JAWQFJ010031641.1:0-5000 GCA_034096865.1 Theodoxus fluviatilis | reverse complement strand
TTGTAAACATGAAGGAAGGAAGGTTGAGGAATATCTTTTTAGGACGATTACGTATATTATGGTACCTCACAGACGTTGAACCAACACTCTCACAGTCACACAGAAGGGAAGGTGCATTATAGATGTTCATATTAGTCATTCACACTCATTCACGCCCACACAGGGTTGCAACACATAGTAATGACACAGGATAGCCGCCGATTGGGAAATAGCAAGAAAGTATATATCCCGATTTTTCCCTACACAGGGATTGAACCACGGCACCGCGCCTCGCAGTATATCAAACGCCAAAGCTTGCTCGCCTACATCCGCCTGTCAAAAAACAGGCGAGTAGAGGTTGAGGAGCTGACTGTGCACTCATGCAGGAGGGGAGACTACAGTAGAGGTTGAGGAGCTGACTATGCACTCATGCAGGAGGGGAGACTACAGTAGAGGTTGAGGAGCTGACTATGCACTCATGCAAGAAGGGAGACTACAGTAGAGGTTGAGGAGCTGACTATGCACTCATGCAAGAAGGGAGACTACAGTAGAGGTTGAGGAGCTGACTATGCACTCATGCAAGAAGGGAGACTACAGTAGAGGTTGAGGAGCTGACTATGCACTCATGCAAGAAGGGAGACTACAGTAGAGGTTGAGGAGCTGACTATGCACTCATGCAAGAAGGGAGACTACAGTAGAGGTTGAGGAGCTGACTATGCACTCATGCAGGAGGGGAGACTACAGTAGAGGTTGAGGAGCTGACTATGCACTCATGCAGGAGGGGAGACTACAGTAGAGGTTGAGGAGCTGACTATGCACTCATGCAGGAGGGGAGACTACAGTAGAGGTTGAGGAGCTGACTATGCACTCATGCAGGAGGGGAGACTACAGTAGAGGTTGAGGAGCTGACTATGCACTCATGCAGGAAGGGAGACTACAGTAGAGGTTGAGGAGCTGACTATGCACTCATGCAAGAAGGGAGACTACAGTAGAGGTTGAGGAGCTGACTGTGCACTCATGCAAGAAGGGAGACTACAGTAGAGGTTGAGGAGCTGACTATGCACTCATGCAGGAGGGGAGACTACAGTAGAGGTTGAGGAGCTGACTATGCACTCATGCAGGAGGGGAGACTACAGTAGAGGTTGAGGAGCTGACTATGCACTCATGCAGGAAGGGAGACTACAGTAGAGGTTGAGGAGCTGACTATGCACTCATGCAAGAAGGGAGACTACAGTAGAGGTTGAGGAGCTGACTATGCACTCATGCAGGAGGGGAGAGTACTTAATGTGGGGCTGCCAGGGGCTGGTGATCCACGTTGTAAACATGATGAAAGGCTGAGGAGGCTCCTTTTAGGACAAGTATTTCTTTTTGGGCACCATCATCGCAACTTACTCCCACGCCTCTCTCATTTCCACTACAGACCTGGTTGGGGAGAGCTGGGCCATGTCGACCTCGGACCACAGGGCTCGAGTTGAGCGCGAGATTGCCATGCTGACTGACTACAACTTCTGGGTGCTGGAGACCAGGACTACAAAAGGATGCCTCACCACTCAGGTCTCGCTTTTTCCCATTTTTGAAGGTTTTATTTTTTTAAGACATCCTCCTGCTGTGACAGCCCTGATTGCAACTTATCGATGTCCCCCTTTCTCATCTGAAAAGATAACCCAACTGGCGGGCATCACAAGCATCTGACTGGCAAGCGATCTGGTTCCATTAATCCGCAGTGAATTTGCAGTGATTCACACACACGATGCCAAAATATGAAGATTCGAAGAAAGCTCTTTAAAACGCAGCCAATCAGCCGTGTGTTCAAGACGACCTACCGGTAGCCTACCGGTAGCCTACCTACCGGTGTGCCTTCTTGAACGACTCGTTATGACCCAACGGTAGCCAAGATGGCTTCCAAGATGCCTTCTCATCGCCGCGGATTGCGCTTCTCAACCAAATGAGTAAACCAGCAGCTGCAGACTGCTTGTTCCTTGTGGAAGCTGATGAAATACGTTAAGCTGTAGCTGTGCATGAATGCTCGACATCGCTCGAATAGAAATTTATGTCAAAACGACAGTGCTGACCTGTTGTAAGCAAGAATAGTTCGATGCACTCTTCAAGGGAGGTAACACCACAAACCAAGGGCTAAATGTAAGAAATAAGAGTTGCTTCCCTTGAAATTGTTTTGCTCTGTCGTTGAAATGTTTGCTCACATCTTGCCCGGTAATTATTTCAGAGCAGTTATTCTTTTAAAAAAGAAAAGTACAATATCAGCCTACCTTCTTGTAACGTCTCGCATAGGCTGGGTAATAATCACAGGTCGAAATGCGTGCCACAGCGCATATTTGTGATGATGACTTTCTTCCTTTCCCCGAAGGCAGCCATTTTGGCTATACACGGCGCAGCGGGCGCAACGGCTCTCCGGCGCGGTACGTACCGGTACGTACCGGTAGCCGTAACAAGTCGTTCAAGATGCTACCGGTACGTACCGGTAGGTGTCTTGAACACGCCTCAGATGTTGTGGCCCGCCAGCTTTGACTGTTTTTCTCACACCCCTCTCCTCGGACGAGTCCATTAGTGTGGCCCACCAGCTTTGGCTGTTTTTCTCACACCCCTCTCCTCGGACGAGTCCATTAGTGTGGCTCGTCTCTGGAAGCCTTTCCAACAAACATGAGCACACTTTGTATAATTTCCCATCTGCCGCTCAAGCCCACATCTCCATACGTTACAGTTCTTTTCAATTAAAATGACCAATGCTAAAGCTGATGAAGCCATTTTATTACTTATTTCTAATGCAGTCATGATAACGATAACAATGATGGCTTTGCTGTTTTTGTTGTTAATGATATGACCACCACGACGATATGACGACGACGATGATGATGGTAATGACGACGACGAAGACGACGATGACGAAAGATGTGTTGATACTGTTGATAAAGCTGTACTGTTTCTCCTGCTTTCCACATACCTGCCTCCTCAAATGTAAATGCAGGGAGGAAAACCTGCCTTTTTCTTTTGACGTCACCTTAACTTTGAGGGATTTCTGCTCTTCCTTCAGTGACATGGTGTGCACCACCTCAAGAGCTTCATTGAAAAAACATTTCTCAGTCACTTGTGTTCTACCTCAAGAGTTTTATTCAAAAAGTATTTCTCAGTCACTTGTGTTCTACCTCAAGAGTTTTATTCAAAAAGTATTTCTCAGTGACTTGTGTTCTACCTCAAGAGTTTTATTCAAAAAGTATTCCTCAGTTACTTGATGTGTCCTACCTCGAGCGTTTTATTCAAAAAGTATTCCTCAGTCACTTGTGTCCTACCTCAAGCGTTTTATTCAAAAAGTATTCCTCAGTTACTTGATGTGTCATACCTCAAGCGTTTTATTCAAAAAGTATTCCTCAGTCACTTGTGTCATACCTCGACCGTTTTATTCATAAAGTATTCCTCAGTTACTTGATGTGTCCTACCTCAAGCGTTTTATTCAAAAAGTATTCCTCAGTTACTTGTGTTCTACCTCAAGAGTTTTATTCAAAAAGTATTCCTCAGTTACTTGATGTGTCCTACCTTGACCGTTTTATTCAAAAAGTATTTCTCAGTCACTTGTGTCATACCTCGACCGTTTTATTCATAAAGTATTCCTCAGTTACTTGAAGTGTTCTACCTCAAGCGTTTTATTCAAAAAGTATTCCTCAGTTACTTGAAGTGTTCAACCTCAAGCGTTTTATTCAAAAAGTATTCCTCAGTTACTTGATGTGTCCTACCCCAAAAGTTGTATTCAAAAAGTATTCCTCAGTTACTTGATGTGTCCTACCTTGACCGTTTTATTCAAAAAGTATTTCTCAGTCACTTGTGTCATACCTCGACCGTTTTATTCATAAAGTATTCCTCAGTTACTTGAAGTGTTCTACCTCAAGCGTTTTATTCAAAAAGTATTCCTCAGTTACTTGAAGTGTTCTACCTCGAGCGTTTTATTCAAAAAGTATTCCTCAGTTACTTGATGAGTCCTACCTCAACAGTTGTATTCAAAAAGTATTCCTCAGTCACTTGTGTCATACCTCGACCGTTTTATTCATAAAGTATTCCTCAGTTACTTGAAGTGTTCTACCTCAAGCGTTTTATTCAAAAAGTATTTCTCAGTTACTTGATGTGTCCTACCCCAAAAGTTGTATTCAAAAAGTATTCCTCAGTTACTTGATGTGTCCTACCTCGACCGTTTTATTCAAAAAGTATTCCTCAGTCACTTGTGTCATACCTCGACCGTTTTATTCATAAAGTATTCCTCAGTTACTTGAAGTGTTCAACCTCAAGCGTTTTATTCAAAAAGTATTCCTCAGTTACTTGATGTGTCCTACCTCGACCGTTTTATTCATAAAGTATTCCTCAGTTACTTGATGTGTCCTACCACAAAAGTTGTATTCAAAAAGTATTCCTCAGTTACTTGATGTGTCCTACCTCGACCGTTTTATTCATAAAGTATTCCTCAGTTACTTGAAGTGTTCAACCTCAAGAGTTTTATTCAAAAAGTATTACTCAGTTACTGGAAGTGTTCAACCTCAAGAGTTTTATTAAAAAAGTATTCCTCAGTTACTTGATGTGTCCTACCTCAAGAGTTTTATTCAAAACGTATTCCTCAGTTACATGATGTGTCCTACCTCAGCGTTTTATTCAAAAAGTATTCCTCAGTTACTTGATGTGTCCTACCACAAAAGTTGTATTCAAAAAGTATTCCTCAGTTATTTGATGTGTCCTACCTCGACCGTTGTATTCAAAAAGTATTCCTCAGTTACTTGAAGTGTCCTACCTCAGCGTTTTATTCAAAAAGTATTCCTCAGTTACTTGATGTGTCCTACCACAAAAGTTCTATTCAAAAAGTATTCCTCATTTACTTGATGAGTCATACCTCAGCGTTTTATTCAAAAAGTATTCCTCAGTTACTTGATGTGTCCTACCACAAAAGTTGTATTCAAAAAGTATTCCTCAGTTACTTTATGAGTCATACCTCAAACGTTGTATTCAAAAAGTATTCCTCAGTTACT
>JAWQFJ010031640.1:22500-32911 GCA_034096865.1 Theodoxus fluviatilis | reverse complement strand
CCAAAACGATTAATTGTCGCCTCACTCCTCTCTGAACCCTAATTCCCCAAGCCAACTCGATATCTTCCCCTCATATCTCTCTTTTTTTTTTTTCTTTCCCCCTCTCCTTCCCTCCCTCCCTCCCTCCCCCGTTTCTCCTTTTCTTTCCCTCCCCGCTTTGTTTTCCCCCCCCCCTCTTCCCCCCCCCCATTCTTCTCTCCCTTTCCTCTTTCTTCCCTTCTCCGCCACCCCACTCTTATCTCCGTCGGGGGACTAAAGGGGGGCGGGCCCTGAGGGGGCGCGTGGGGGCTAAAATGTTATCTTCATATAAAATGTATACACTGATGGCTATATGTTTTACAAAATATTTGCTGCTGCGATGTCATAAATCCTGGACATGCTACGAAACTAGAATTCAGAGGGGAATTCTGTCATCACTGATCTATGGAGATATTAAAAAACAAGTGTTAGCGGGAGATTTTGTGCTCACTCGAGTTCAGGTCATCCAACAGCGTGGAGCACACAGTATTGCAACTGCAGAGGAATCTATTGGACTAGACGTGAAGGTCAAGAACTGGACTGGAGTCAAGGACACACGTCAGTTTAGATGGGAACAGATGTTACACAGCTGTTCGGAGCAAGGCAGGAACACTTTCTCTCGCGCTCTCCTCTCCTGCACAACGCTCTCCTCTCCTGCTCTCCTGCACAACGCTCTCCTCTCCTGCTGTCACAAGTGTGTGTCATTATTAGGGCGCCGAGGTATAGCGCGTCGCTAATGCGTTTCATTTTCTCGTGCTGTCCGTGTTGTTTTTTTTCTCGTATCAGCCTCGGCGATAGGGAGATAGGGAAGTAATTTATAGAACTGGTTGTGTGCGCATGCGGTTTAGGCATTCCACAGTTATCTTTTGAAAAGAGACCGAATTAAGACAAAAAATTCAGTGACGTCAAGAAGATTTTTGGAGTGACGTCAAGGAGATTTTTAAGCAACGTCAGAGTAGCAAAAGGAAAGATTCGATACGGATGTCGAATTGATGAGCTCTCTCATTTTATTCGCCTTTTGTAAGCGTTATAGCTTAAAGGTGGTAGTGTCTTTGGTGTCAGTGTAAGACTAGGTCCTGACGCTGGAAAAGGTTGTCTCAACCCCATGGGACATGGAGTTGCGACGGTCGTCCCTTTCTCTTTGAAACTTCGCTTTTGGGACAGTAAACACTAAGAAGTCGGAAGTTTCAAGTTCCACGGGTTCGGAGGTTTCAAGATTCAAGTTTCTACGTCCTGTCTGTCCACGGGTTCAACGTCTTCAAGATTCAGCGTCTTCAACTTCGACCTGGGCTGGATCCGGAGCGCGTGGTGACTGTGCAAGTCAACATCCCTGGACTCTGTCAGTCAAGTCGGGGCGTGCGACTTTCAACTACCTTACAGGTTATGTAACCGGGGATCATCTATCCCCCCCTTTTTCCACCCCCAACCCTTAGTTGTGTTGATTCTAAACATTCCAGGCGGCCTGTGGAACTTTTGAGGACTTGATTGTGCGGATGTGGGATGGGGTTCAAGCTAGGCCTTGACGTCTAGGGGTATGATTCTCGCTTCGCGTGTGAGAGGCCCTGAGTTCAACCCCCAGTACTACCAGGGGTGGTGATTTGATAGTCATTGTTATTTAATATTAAGTGTCTGTTGTGGTGTCGTTGTCTTTTACATTTATTGTCTGTCATAATAAATGTCATAATTTTGAAGAACAAATACTGCGTGCAGTGATTTTCTCTAGTTCTTAGTTCCCCCTTTGTCCTTCATTTTTCTCATTTCTTGCCACGTGCTAATTTTCTTTTGCTGTGTGACAAAATCTCAGTCTGTCTATGCCCAGACCACACAGCAGTTAGGTACACGCGCGTGACACCTGCCTCTCCTCTCCTGCACAGCGCTCTTCTTTCCTGCCTCTCCTCTCCTGCACAGCGCTCTCCTCTCCTGCACAGCGCCCTCCTCTCCTGCACAAAGCTCTCATCTCCTGCACAGCGCCCTCCTCTCCTGCACAACGCTCTCCTCTCCTGCCTCTCCTCTCATGCACAACGCTCTCCTCTCCTGCTCAGCGCTCTCCTCTCCTGCACAACGCTCTCCTCTCCTGCCACTCCTCTCCTGCACAAAGCTCTCCTCTCCTGCACAACGCTCTCCTCTCCTGCACAACGCTCTCCTCTCCTGCACACGCTCTCCTCTCCTGCCTCTCCTCTCCTGCACAACGCTCTCCTCTCCTGCACAACGCTCTCCTCTCCTGCACAACGCTCTCCTCTCCTGCCTCTCCTCTCCTGCACAACGCTCTCCTCTCCTGCCTCTCCTCTCCTGCACAACGCTCTCCTCTCCTGCACAACGCTCTCCTCTCCTGCCTCTCCTCTCCTGCACAGCGCTCTCCTCTCCTGCCTCTCCTCTTCTGCACAACGCTCTCCTCTCCTGCACAACGCTCTCCTCTCCTGCCTCTCCTCTCCAGCACAGCGCTCTCCTCTCCTGCCTCTCCTCTCCTGCACAACGCTCTCCTTATTGACTCTCCTCTCCTGCACATCGCTCTCCTCTCCTGCCTCTCCTCTCCTGCACAACGCTCTCCTCTCCTGCACAACGCTCTCCTCTCCTGCCTCTCCTCTCCTGCACAACGCTCTCCTCTCCTGCCTCTCCTCTCCTGCCTCTCCTCTCCTGCACAGCGCTCTCCTCTCATGCCTCTCCTCTCATGCCTCTCCTCTCCTGCCTCTCCTCTCCTGCCTCTCCTCTCCTGCCTCTCCTCTCCTGCACAGCGCTCTCCTCTCCTGCCTCTCCTCTCCTGCCTCTCCTCTCATGCCTCTCCTCTCTTGCACAGCGCTCTCCTCTCATGCCTCTCCTCTCATGCCTCTCCTCTCATGCCTCTCTCTCTGCCTCTCCTATCATGCTCTCCTCTCCTGCCTCTCCTCTCCTGCACAGCGCTCTCCTCTCCTGCCTCTCCTCTCCTGTCTCCTTTCCTGCACAACGCTCTCCTCTCCTGCACAGCGCTCTCCTCTCCTGCACAACGCTCTCCTCTCCTGCACAGCGCTCTCCTCTCCTGCTCTCCTCTCTGCCTCTCTCTGCACACACGCTCTCCTCTCCTGCACCGCGCTCTCCGCTACCGCCTCTCCTCTCCTGCCTCTCCTCTCCTGCATAGCTCTCCTCTCCTGCCTCTCCTCTCCTGCCTCTCCTCTCCTGCACAGCGCTCTCCTCTCCTGCACAACGCTCTCCTCTCCTGCACAACGCTCTCCTCTCCTGCCTCTCCTCTCCTGCACAGCGCTCTCCTCTCCTGCACAACGCTCTCCTCTCCTGCCTCTCCTCTCCTGCACAACGCTCTCCTCTCCTGCACAGCGCTCTCCTCTCCTGCACAGCTCTCTCCTCTCCTGCCTCTCCTCTCCTGCACAACGCTCTCCTCTCCTGCCTCTCCTCTCCTGCACAACGCTTTCCTCTCCTGCACAACGCTCTCCTCTCCTGCCTCTCCTCTCCTGCACAACGCTCTCCTCTCCTGCCTCTCCTCTCCTGCACAGCGCTCTCCTCTCCTGCACAGCGCTCTCCTCTCCTGCACAGCGCTCTCCTCTCCTGCACAACGCTCTCCTCTCCTGCACAACGCTCTCCTCTCCTGCCTCTCCTCTCCTGCACAGCGCTCTTCTCTCCTGCCTCTCCTCTTCTGCACAACGCTCTCCTCTCCTGCACAACGCTCTCCTCTCCTGCCTCTCCTCTCCAGCACAACGCTCTCCTCTCCTGCACAACGCTCTCCTCTCCTGCCTCTCCTCTCCAGCACAGCGCTCTCCTCTCCTGCCTCTCCTCCTCTGCACAACGCTCTCCTCTATTGACTCTCCTCTCCTGCACATCGCTCTCCTCTCCTGCCTCTCCTCTCCTGCACAACGCTCTCCTCTCCTGCACAACGCTCTCCTCTCCTGCCTCTCCTCTCCTGCACAACGCTCTCCTCTCCTGCCTCTCCTCTCCTGCACACGCTCTCCTCTCCTCTCCTCTCCTCTCCATTCCTCTCCTCTCCTCTGCTCCTCTCCTCTCCTCTGCTCCTCTCCTCTCCTCTCATCGCCTCGCCTCGCCTCTCCGCTCCTCTCCTCTCCTCGCCTCTCCTCTCCTCCCCTCTCCGCTCATCTCTCTCTCCTCTCCTCATGCTCCTCTCCTCTTCCTCTCCTCTTCCTCTCTTCCGCTCCTCTCCTCTCCTCTCCTCTCCTCTCCTCTCCTCTCCTCTCCTCTCCTCTCCGCTCCTCTCCTCTCCTTCTCGCCTCTCCTCTCCTCTCCTCTCCTCTCCTCTCCTCTGCTCCTCTCCTCACCTCACCTCACCTCACGTCTCCTCTCCTCACCTCACATCTCCTCTCCTCACATCTTTTCTCCCCTTTTCTCTCTATCTGGTGTGTGTGTGTGTGCGCGCGCGCGCGCGCGCTTCTTTTTGTCTATCAGTGTGTGTGTATGTGTGTGACTGTGAGTATGTCTATCTTTGTTTATCTGTCTGTGTATATGTGTCTGTGTGTGTGTGTGTGTGTGTGTGTATGTGTGTGTGTGTGTGTGTGTGTGTGTGTGTTTGTTTTTACATGCATGTGTGTTAATATCTGTATGTGTGTATGTGTGCATGCCTGTCTGTCTGTCTGTCTATCTGTCTGTCTGTCTGCCTGTCTGTCTGTCTGTCTGTCTGTCTGTCTGTCTCTCTGTCTGTCTGTCTGCCTGTCTGTCTGTCTGCCTGTCTGTCTGCCTGTCTGTCTGCTCTCTCTCTCTCTCTCTCTCTCTCTCTCTCTCTCTCTCTCTCTCTCGGCCCATACTTTTGCCTGTGAAAGAATCCTAGACCTGAATAGCCATATCCCTAATCACATCCTTCATCTCATTCAGGTTGCCCGAGGGCAATTGAATATTACCTCCAAGTTTGTAAAACGCCAACCGGACGGCTCCCCAAGCAAGCATATCTCAGGCTTTTTAACTGTAATGTTCTCCAAAATACGAATGGATAGCACTTATAGAAAGTTGTTTTTCCAGATCTGGATTTGCCTTTGTATGGCTACATGGAGGAGTCGGCAACGAGAAAACCTTTCTTACGGCATTTGAGCAATGACGTCATTGTTGATACAGCCGGATATGGCACGCGAAAAATGCCGCCAGTGAAAGACATAGTTGATACGCTTCTTTCGAGAAAATCTTTGGAGAGGAAGGGTACCTAAAAATTAAAAAGGATCTCTCAGCAAACAATTAAGTAATGAAGCATCACAACATGCCCACACCCCTGCTCTGACGACAAACATTCCTCGCTCCATTTGCAGCCGCCTGTGCGCTCCAGACTTCTGTCTCCGAAGCCACATGCGTGCCCACCACACAAGATGATCAACCGCACGGCTGAACGTCTTCCTCGGCTCCCAGTAGACTTCTAAGGAGGATGCTCTTATGAAATATGGAACTATCCATGTAGAACTAGAAAGAAAATTGTGCGCATGCGTGCTGACCATTTCTTCCCCTCGATCAGTTTCCGCGCGATTCTTTGGCTATCAATTTGGCCGCAGACAAGTCTGCACCATATAATTTTGGGGTAATCCCTTCAACTGGTGGGTCACACTAGTGGACTCGTCCGAGGAAAGGGGTGCGATGTTAGTCGTTTAATTCGCAGTGACTCCCACACAGAATGATAATCAAACTATCACTTGCTCGCTAGCTCACAACACGGAATCTTTGGACGGTTATTCCGCCCACAGAATGACAATAAGGTGTGAATAATTGACAACCTAGTGTTCACAATACGCTTTCAGCTGAATTGGGTTACGATGAAAATCATATTTGCAGCAGTCGTCAAGGCGATTCGGCTCTGTTTCGAGCATTTAACGCCTATGCAAAAACGCAGCCAATCAGATGCCGTGGCCCTCTAGCGGAACGGGGTCCGCACCCCACTTCCTCGGGCAAGTCCACTCGGGTGGCCCATCAGTGGAAGGGATTCCATGAAAAAATATTTTGGCCAACAAATTAACGTAAGATCTTCATTTTAAGCCGTAGGACGTGAAAATTGACGAAATTCCGTAAGAATTACGCGAAAAACGTAAAACTTGACAGGTATGAGGAAGGGGCGTTGATGGCCATTTCATTGATACAGCTGATAAAGACAATAAACAGCACATTAAAAATGGCATCAAATGTGGAAATAACCATTCATATAAACAGCTTCTACACAAAAACTAGAAAGTAGTAATGTGAAACTTTGGACATTTTAGCTAAACATGCTGTCATTGACGGCAATAGTGACGTCAGGGAGCACTAGCGACCGCCTCCATGATGTCAAATAACACATAATTAACACCGCATTATCATTACTCTCGCTGCAAAAGAAAAAAAATTGAAACAATATCAATGACACACTTGCAACGCAACACAACTTTATATTCTAACCAAGGAGATCGAGCGAAGCACTTCTCGGGGCTAACTAAATGACCTACTCTGATTCAGAAACAAACAAACAAACAAACACCATATACTTACTCGGATTTAACGACTAAATCAAATGGAAAAAACTCCACAAGAAAAGTGTTCATCAGTTGTTCCTACAGCAACACACCACGAAATGGCCACGCCTGCAGTCTGAGTCTTCAAAAGAGACGCAAAGACGTGAAGTTTTGCTGCGCAAAGGGAAAAGTTGGAAAACGGGACCACGTGGAAGGTGTCTGGCAGCGAACATTCTAGACTTGCTACGTTGACACAGAGTGCCCCTACCATATAGCACAGGGTTTGCACTGCTAGTAAGCTCCACTCTCTTGGATGCAACAAAACGAACAAAGCTCGACAAACTCCGTAATGTTCTTCTCTACGGTGTTTAGTCACTAGCTTTTCAGGTTTTTCAGGGTTTTTTTGGTCAGTTATCCGGACTTTTTAGAGGGTTCCGGGGTTTTTTCGCGAGGCCGTCAACCCAAGAGTGCTTGAGTCAAACCCTGCAGGAGCCAACCCAGCCATTATGAGGACCAAAATGGAGATCCGAAGAAAAAACTTTCGTCCCAACCATTTTGTTGCATACCTTCCAAAGCGACCTAAAGCTAGATGTTCCCAGTCCACTAATCAGGCTCACAATGCAAGAGCTGAGAGGAGAAAAGCTGTTGACATTAGAGATTTCCCCCCCCCCCCCCAAAAAAAAAAAAAAAAAAAAAAAAAAAAGAAAGAAAAAAAGCCAAGTTAGAAGAGAATCCATGGCTTCATGCCAAGTGTTGCAGGCTTTCCACTAAAATTGCCAGTTCCTGTACTTCTCCAGCAAGTCCATTAGAGTTGTCGGTGAAACAAGTAAGTGATAGTCCTGCCTCCTAGTCCTGTGCTTCGCCACTTCAATATTGCGCACTCGAAAAAAAGTTCAGGCTTTTTTTGGTTACCCACTTTTCATCCCTGAATCACTAATGCTTCCCATTACCTTGAAAAGGACGTCTCGTCAACATGTCGGGGGCCCTGGTGTCTGTGACGGTCGGCCATCGTGAGGCTGTAATGTGGCCTAATGGAATGATTAAATCCCCCAACGACGTGGTTTGGCTAAAGCAATAACTCACAAACTTCTAGGAGTAACGATGGGCGATAACTATGGCTTGAGAGGCCATGCAGACCCAAACACATAAACTAAACCAACAGATTTTAAAAGTTGAGGAGTTCCAGATATTAAACTGGAAAAAGTAATGCTACAGTGCACATGCATTATCTTGCATTGACTGCTGCTGTACAGCATGCGGCAATCCTTTTTTACATTTTGAAGAAATTTACATGTATTGATCCGCTTTAAAAGTTGAAGTTACAAACAATGTTAATGTAACTTTTTGTGTGTGAAAATTATTAAAAGACCTATTGACAACGCGAATTATTGTTATCCTGCCACATCATTGCTCCTTTTACGAAACAGAAATGATTAAGCTGTGAACTGTTGATATTTTGTGTGATTAACAATGATAACATGACCCATTGGCAAAAGCAATATGCCCAGTACCAAACCTGAAGTATGTGGAATGAGTACTTTTGTGAGTGTGTTCTGTGTAACACTGTCCCGAGAAAATTCGCTCCGCTGTAATGTCATCTACAAATTTAGTCAGCGTCAACCCTGTCGTTCTTCCTTAGAGATAAGTCCCACGGGATCAGCGAGCTTGGCTGCCTGCACATCTCGTCTCCTCCACCCTACTCTTTCTCGCAGATCCCATAAATAGAAGTGACTGCCCTCTATGACAATGCACGCCACTAAGACTTGTCACTGGCGCAGGCCTCATGTTGTTTTTGGCGCATGCCTCAGAGCCGGAGGTGTCCTTTTTGGGGCGACCTTGACTTCTATGGTCTTCTGATAAGACCCCATTTTAGGATTTGACTGGAAATTTTTGATTCCACCATCTGGTTGGCGTGGCCAGACCATCGCAGGTGACCCCAAGAATTCTGCGCACAGTGCGTGTAAAACCTCCTTGTTTTTGAATCAGCCTTGCCAGTAGAATGCCCATGATGGAGCGAAAAGAGCGGATGTTGAACTTCTGAGGCTGGCAGCATGCTTTTCAACAAATAATGCATGGATATTCCCCAAAACAAAACTCCAGTAGATCTTCTGGAATGTTATGTAAGTGACGAATGCGTGTCGGAATGATGATGTGGGGACTGTCGATACAGCTCATCTACATTGTTAGTAATGAAAATGCTCTGTTTTTATCCTGCATTTGCCATCTGGGTTATTTTCTGTTCGGAAAATGGACACCTTATGGACTCTTATCCGTCATTAGGGAGTCTGATGAAAAAGGCGCCTAAGGGATTATGGGAGTGGTATTTGTCCTCTCTGATGTCTTGATTCATCGCATTTGAAAATTCTGCTATCCTGCTTGTTGGGTCAGAAGGTTGGGTAACGAGCAGTCGTGTTACTGAGGGCTGGAATTTCTGCTGGCATGCCAGGGAGAAAAATGGCAGGAGAAGCATTCTGTGGCACTTCATCCATCATCCCCCTTCGTGAAAATGCTTCGATGAATCGTCTGTTTTGGTCAGCCCTGCCATCTGACACCCCAGCGGGCGTGCGCGGCTGACATGTTCGACTGCCCCTGAGTGCGGTTGCTGCGGCGTGGATCGCTTCTCCCTGACCTTTGTTCTTTTGCTCAATTATCTCTGCAAGGGAAAATTTGGGCCCAGTGCCCAAAGAGCTCGGCATTGACAGGGGCGATACTGCTGGAGCTTCTACTGGTGGCGTGGTGTGCGGTCGTTTCAAGCGCGACGTTTCTCCAGCTTCCAGGAAGCCCCATGTCCTGATGAGCGATTGCTGGAAAAAGAGGAGCAGTGGTCTTTTGAGACCGCCTTTCGTACGTCCGCCCACACGTGCAATTGGCGCATGAAAGAGTTGTGCAAGATTCAGTTCGATGTGAGCAAGCCGCCAGTATTTTTGCACGATTGAGAGGAAAGACAAGGAAAGAGTTTTATAAGGAATGATCACTTTGCACCCTTCGTCAACATTTTTGCATCATAAAGTTGTCATGTGAATAGATTTGTCCATTTCACGAGCACGCTCATAAAGTGATATGAGTGAATATTAATCAGGAAATCTGGATCCGACGAAAACGTCATTACGTTTGTTTTGAGGAGATTTAGAATCGAACCAGAGCTCTGTCAATACCCATTCACCCACCAAAAAACGCAACCCAACCCAACCCAACCCAACCCAACCGAACTCAACTCAAACAATCCAACCCAAACAACCCAACCCAACCCAACCCTATCAATCCAACCCTATCAATCCAACCCGAACAGCCCAACTCAATCCAACCTTTACTATCCAACGTAAACAACCCAACACAAACAATCCAGTCCTATCCAACGCAAACAGTTCAAACAACCCAACCCAACCCAAACAACCCAGCTCAACCCAACCCAACCCAAACAATCCAGCCCAACCCAACCTAACGCAAACAATCCAATTCAACCCAACCTAAACAACCCAACCCAACCCAACCCAACCTTATCAATCCAACCCAAACAGCCCAACTCAATCCAACCTATAATATCCAACGTAAACCAACCCAACTCAAACAATCCAGTCCTACCCAACCCAAACAGTTCAAACAACCCAACCCAAACAATCCAACTCAACCCAACCCAACCTAACCCAAACAATCCAGTTCAACTCAACTCAACCCAGCCACCAACCCAACCCTAACAATCCAACCCAACCCAACCCAACTCAAACAATCCAACCCAACCCAACCCAACTCAACTCGACCCAACCCAACTCAAACAATCCAACACAATCCAACCCAACCCAACCCAAACAACCCAATCCAACCCATTCCCAACCCATTCCAATTCAACCCAACTCAATCCAGCCTAAACAACCCAACACAACCCATTCCAACCAACCATCCCGAGACAAAGAGAATGTTGATCTTGTTCACAGTCGTTGAAACAAAAATTGGCAATGAAACTGTCACTACCACACACATGCACACACACACACACACAC
>JAWQFJ010031640.1:10000-20000 GCA_034096865.1 Theodoxus fluviatilis | reverse complement strand
TCCTGATACCCTGAGAAAGGACATGAATTCTGATTGGCAAAATATCAAGTTTAAAGTAAAAGTGCTTTTTTAATTGAGACTTTTCACACATTGATGTGGGCTCAAACCGCACACTTTTACACTTGAACAACACAGTATGCACATGGAAGCAGAGTGACCGTACCGTGTGCCGTCTCGCACATTTCCAAGTCGCAAGATGCCCAAGAACGAGCATGCGAAACTGGGCAGATCAAGGCAGTCGACATGACGGATCCAATGAAACTGTGTTATTCGGCACTCGATAGTTGGGCCAATATCTAGCTAACCTCCATGTATTTATGACGGCGAGGGCGGAGTTTGAAGTCGTGAGTCTTGTTTTGTGGCGGTGCTGCCCATGCTGATCGTAACCACAGTCCTGTCCGACCATGAGGTGCCATGGAGTTGACAGTTAGAGATACAAGGTACGGAACGATTGTGTCTGATGCATATTTGAGCAACAGTGGAACGAACTGAGAGAACGCATGTCACGTGGGTTGGACATTTGACAACTCATCCTACCCACGTCTTCCTTGCGAGAGCAGGGAACCGCAAATGCGGTGACCTAGAGTGTAGATTTCGCTCGAAATAGAGTGAGGTGAGGGTTTCTTGGATGTCAAGGGCAATCTGTCAATGGTTCGAGGCCTGCAGAAGAAATCATTACAGTCTGACGTTTTATCGCACATGGGAAAATAGCCATAGGCACAGTCGAGCACGGGAATGTTGTGGCGATAGGTTTGAACTGAATATCTCAAGGGCCTAGCACGCGTCCTACAGTTTTACCTTTCCCATCCTGTAATGTCCAGCCCTGTCTGGCCTTACCTACTCCATTCCGTCCTGTATCGTTCCCTTTCTCCCTTGCTTTGCTAAATTACTAACATATGAAGTAATAAAAGGATGTGAGCGTAAATGTTCTGTGAATGGTAAGACGTATTGATTGGGGTTTCCTTGCGAGGTTTCCAATTGTAAAAGAAGTGTCATGGTGGACCGATGACTTTGCTAATTCCTGAGCAGCTACTGGATCGCATCGCATCATCTCTCCTTTAAGTTCAGTTCTTGGGGAGATGAAAGCGCCTTTGGTTGTTACGATGTCACAAAATGTGTCTGTGCTTTCGAATCGCTTTTGTGTGATGGCACTGGTCGTTTCTATGCTTAAAAACAGGTAGTCAAAAACCTGACCCAGGTTTAACTGGATATATTCGGCTTAGTAAGTGCTGATATTTGACCTGTTGTATCAGACTTTACCACGGCATGCCAGGAACATTTCTCTCGTGGGTTCTGGCGACTGACGCTGTTTAAAAATAGTTTTTATATATTGTTTTAGAGGTGCTACCAAGTAACCTTGAAATTCTTCGTCTGAGTCCTTGCAGTGTCTGTCAGGTGATCACCCGTTTTCGTTCACCTCTCAGGACCAAGAATATGATGCAATGCATGAAGTTCTAAGACGAAGATGTGCCAAGTCTTGAGCGCATCAGTGGTGTTGATGGCCGTCTTGACTGACCCTCTTGACAGCGAGACAGCCAAGACCAGATGTGTGATACTGCATGGCATTTTCTCGATACTTTATGATGCCGAACTCAACAACTTTCCATGTATGGCGTATATTCATTGATTCCAGCCTCTGTTGAGTTGTATTACATGACATTCGAACGGCTGAAGTCGATGACTTGACAACCCTTTTTGGGGGTCTTTTAAGTTCTGATATGAGACATTGAGAATGGTCGTAATATGTGACGTTGCTCACTCATTCATGCCTCAAATAGTCACCTTAAATGAGTGGATGTGCCTCCAGGCAATTTAGACGAAATCATTTATGTAAACTGTTTCTAGATGACCGTATAGTGATTACAGCTGTGTTGATATTAATGTGTGTAAAAAAGCACTATATATACTGTTTCACATTTGTCCCTAAGGATTGGTTGTCGTCTTTCCATGCCGCTGTCAGAGTAGTGCGCGAAGTTGTGGGAACTTGCAGCGATCATTGTGCCTCTTTTGGTCTTGCTGTTCTGAATCCATTTACAGTGAATGCTTGGGCACATGCGCTGTGTGTGTGTGTGTGTGTGTGTGTGTGTGTGCGTGCGTGCGTGCGTGCGTGTGTGCGTGCGTGCGTGCGTGCGTGCGTGCGTGCGTGCGTGCGTGTGTGTGTGTGTGTGTGTGTGTGTGCGTGCGTGCGTGTGTGTGTGTGTGTGTGTGTGTGTGCGTGCGTGTTTAAGTGAGTGTATTTGTATGTGTGTGTGTTTAAGTAAGTGAGTGAGTGTGTGTGTTTAAGTCAGTGAGTGTGTGTGTGTGTGTGTGTGTGTGTGTGTGTGTGTGCGTGTGTGTGTGTGTGTGTGTGTGTGTGTTTAAAGTGAGTGTGTGCGTTTGTGTTTAAGTGAGTGAGTGTGTGTGTATGTGTGTGTGTGTATGTGTGTGTGTGTGTTTAAGTGAGTGAGTGTGTGAGTTTCAGTGAGTGATTGTGTGTGTGTGTGTTTAAGTTAATGAGTGTGAGTGTTTAAGTGAGTGAGTGTGTGTGTTTAAGTGTGTGTGTGTGTGTGTGTGTGCGTGCGTTTGTGTGTCTGTATGAATGAGTCAGTGTGTATGTGTGTGTGTGTGTGTGTGTGTGTGTGTGTGTTTGAGTAAGTGTGTGTATATATGTGTTTGTGTATGTGTATGTCTCTGTGTGTATTTGTGTGTGCAGGAAATGTGGTGAAACATAAAGTTAGACGTTAAATACAGCTATCTAGAAACTGTACATTTTCTGTAGTTCGTCTGAGAAACCTTTTTTCCGCATCGAAAATGTTACGTGTAAACCGCAGTGCAGATTCATGAGGAAGAAATAAATGTGTATGAGCGCCATTCATATTCATAGGTCATAAGGACTCTTATGCAGATTTCCTTCCATCCCGCGGGCGAGAAGTGACGGAAGAAATACATTCTATTTGGAAGATATTGGGGAAACTCTCTATTTTGGTGGTTAAGATCTTGGTTTATGAAAATCTTCACCAGTTTTGTGTCTCGCACGTAGCTTTGTTTTTGCTCTCTCGGAACTGAGATTCGTGCCGGTATGATTAGGATGATATTTCTTTCGCGAGCTTTTTACCAACAGCCTGCGGATGTCTCTCTGCATTGTTTGTTACTTTCCTTTTCTGCTGAATCCTCGTAAGTCTTTTCTTTCCACGCTTTGAAAGCCATTCCAGCATTTTTGTCTTGTCAGTCTCTTCTTTGCTGTGTGGAGAAAGACGCAAATTTTGTCATCTTAAAGTAGTAAAGAAGAGAAGATTTCCTGTAGAATCTGTGGAAAGTTGCCGGAGTAGAACAGGCGATTGTGGCGGTGCTTTTTCGCCTTCCTTAGAGAGGCGCTGAGGAGAGGCCATTGTACAGACGCGCCACTCCAAGTCTGAACTGCCGGACTGTGCCTGGGGTCCCCTGCCTGCCTGACTTTTTCCTACTGGAACCATGTGTGCTCATTACACAGACAGTTCGTAATTGGTCTTGTTTTCAGGAGTACACACTCCTCTCCTCGTGGACAATGGGGAAGTCGCCTCGCTGTCGGTAAGGGTTGTGAAGATTGCAATGCATACAGACTTTGGAAAAAAAACTTCTTCTATTTCAGTAGCTTAAATCAATATTACCTCCGGGCCATTGCGATTTGTCACGGGTCCATGGAGTGTTTTTCCCCCGTACTTTCTTTTTACCCGACCCTTTTTTTTAAAGAAAAGGAGAGCTCGTAAGAATGTTCCAGAAACCGTCGCTCAACTCAAGTTTGTATCGGAGAACGAAATTTCATTCAAACACTCTGTGGGTGTATGGTTATGATTGCTTCATGCGCAGATTTGTGAAATTCAGTCGAGTTGGCAAAAAGAAAGTATGCTTCATAAGTAGAGAACAAAAAGGATAGTTTGTGTTTGTTTTTGCGCTCTTGTATTAGGGTTTATCTCCCAAGTATCCTCTTAAGATATTGAACGACCTCCTTTACTGGTAAGAGAAGAAATGCCGCACTTCAACTTTGTGCATGAATTGTTGATACCTTCCCTCTGGGCATCGTCACCTCTCCAGGGAAAGTTGGAAGCCGAGAACTAAACGCTAAGGTGCTTCTTCCCTTCACGGCTGTTTAATTGCTGACCATAGCTTTGCACTATGGTGTCATTTTTGATGGGCACCTCACGATGCCACATCCAGCCTTCTGGACAGCTGGACCATGTAGAATACATCTTCACCATTCTGGTTTTGTAAACGTTTTAGTTTCATATAGTCTCATTTGTCTACAACACTGACATATTGTGACTAGTACATACGTTGATGCCACTTTTGGAAATTGTGACTCGCCAAATAGAAAACTAAATATAGATGTAGTCAAATGAATATACGTTTTATTATGGAATCAAACAGATTCTTGGCTTTTCTCTCTCAGTGGCTTGGCTATATGATTGCAGTGGTGTTCTCGACTCATACAAGCCCTTTTCTTTGCAATGTACCCCACAATGCGTGTAATCACCTGGTATCTCCATAGTATGCCGGGACTAAACGAGGATGTTTCTCAAGAAGTTAGATAATCCTCTTTTCGATGACAGAGGACTTTCAAGGTGGACTGTCGGTTTTTTAAGTTGCTGATTTTGACGGTTAGTTTTTGAGGTGACTGTAAGATTTTGGTCCAAAACGGACTCGACTGTGATGGCTAACTTTGTGGCAATAAACTTCCATCGGAGCGAGGCAACAGATGGTCTTCAGAGGAACAGCCTCCACCAGCAAGTGTTTCGGCCCTTTACACTTCCTGGGACTAACTGGGAGAAGGGAAGGTCACACCTGGTCATAGCTCCAGGTGCCCGCATACTACCTTCATCTCTTTACACGCCTTGCGTGCTTCATAGGGTCGAAACTGCCTGCTTCTGCTACTGTTGGACAATAGGGCTTTGGTCTCTGGTGTTCCGGCTGATTCATCTTTCTGCACTGACGGCTGGAGAGGCCGAACTGAGTACAAGTGTTGTCAACTGTGTGGCATACCAAACCCCTAGCACCCTCCTCCGGGGCAATAACAGTGGTTTGAATACCCTGGCTTTTCCGCTGGAAGTTGTTGAAAGCCGGACGGATCTTTCATTTTCATCTTTGAACGAGGCTTCTAACTCTCATCCCATCCACGTGTAAAACGGGACACGCGCATGGGCAGTGAATACCCGGCAGTCTTCTGTGCTAATTTGCAAAACTGTTGACACTAAAGTGCGTGAGTCAGCTGAAGCAGGGTCCCCTGAAATTAAGGCAGTCCCTGCTTGCTTGTCATTTTATGAATGCGCGATGTTTTTCTGTGTTTCTTGGAGCCTCTAAGGCTTCATATTGAATGTAACAACCACACGAAAACAAAGGGTCTTGACAAAAGCAACTTTGCTTGCAAAACCTGAAAAAGTAGGACGTCCACTTGGGAGTCGAGGATGTTAAACGACCTCTAGCATCCAAGGGGTCGCCCGCTTTGGCTGTGTTCCGGTCAGAGTGGTCTCATGTAGGAAGCAGACCACGACACACACTTCAGGCTGGATTCATATGGGTAATTTGGACGTAGCAAAGTCTCGGCCTCTTGTGTCTCATTTGACTGCCAGGAGAAAACTCAATCAACATGAGGAGTTCTGTAGGCGTGGCTTCCCCTCCCGTTCCGTCCTTCGCTGTCAAGGCTGGATAGCATAGCTCATTGTTGCGGGTGAGACGGGCGGCAGGTTTTGAGACGTCTGTCTTGGTCTCTCAAGGCCGCAATTGGCTGGTTTTTCAGACTGGAATTAACCACGGCACGTCTCGGCCCAGACGGCTGGACAGCTGCCGTGATACAGAGAAGCAGCAACCACACAGACACTAGTCAGTTTACTTCTGAGTCTTCCAGTTCAGGAAAACTGCCATGAAGCAACGTTGAGCGTAGTCTCGCAGAGACCCCCTACTCACAGTATCTATATGTATTAAAGAGAAAGTGTGTGTGTGTGTGTGTGTGTGTGTGTGTGTGTGTGTGTGTGCGTGTGCGTGCGTGCGTGCGTGCGTGCGTGTTCGTGCTTTTCTCCCTATGCATTCCCATACCACTAAAATTGCTGGTTTTAAACTTTACACATGCAATCTAGGTGTCATAAGGAAGATAACAGGCTACCTACCTTTGAAGTATCGATATTAGGGACCGGTTTTAAAAATACAATTTCTATTTGTTTATTAGGTTAAAGGCAATGCTGGTTCTTGCTTGAGTTCGGCTGGTCACGTGTGGTAGAGATAAGGATGCTGAGGAGGCTTTGGTCTGGGAGTAGGAGGAGGGTGTGCACGTTCACACTGATAAGGCTTTTGGTCTGTGAGGAGGAGGAGAAGGAGGAGGAGGAGGTGGTGGGGTGGGGGGTGCAGGGGGAGCGGAGGCGATGTGTGGTGGGAGTGGAGGTAGCGGCCTTAGTCCGCTTTTGTCTGTTTCCCAGCGAGTAAGCAATATTTTACCATTTGATCTCTAACTCTGCCTACACAAAAGGAGGAAGGAGGAGAAAGAGAGGAGGAGGAGGATACATGACCCCGTTCATTCTGTGAAAAATCTGAGAGCCATTAAACACGATTTTTAATAGGGACAATGGATTAAAGATTTCACTGTAACATTATTTTTCAATCCTTTACTAAATCGAGCGAGAGATTGTCAATGAAGATGAAACAGTGTAGTTTGTTCTGTAATTACGTTTTCTTCATATAACTTATATACTTCCGCATTCACGTTTGGTTACCAGGAATTCTGTAAAAATCCTATCAGGATCCCTAAACGTGTCAGTGTCGTTATTCTTTGATGTCTCTTGAGAAATTTGTTTCGAGTTATCAACCCCCTGTTGGTTGGGGATAGAAATAGACTCATTGTGGCTCCCTTCGCCATTGTGGCTCCCCATGCCATTGTGGCTCCCCACGCCTTGTGGCTCCCCACGGGATTCGTAAGAGGCGAACAGCTAGGGAAATGAGACGTGACTTGCTCTCATTCTAACCACCTGTAATGATTTTTCTTGATACATAGCCTTCAGAGGCTCATAGGCTGTAATACTCCATTCATCCATCCATCCATCCATTTATTCCATCCATCCATCCATTTATTCCATCCATCCGTCCGTCCGTCCGTCCGTCCATCCATCCATCCATCCTACCAGCTCTACTGAATTTCATTATCAAAGGCCTTACATAGCCCTGCAAATGTTGATAGGCCGTAAGACATCATCCCTCCCTCCCTTCATCAATTCAACCAAGTTCACGGAAGAATGTATTTAATTCTAGTTTTTGACGTTTTTTTTCTCCTCACAAACTTGACCTTTCAGGAAGCTCGATTTTCTAAACAACAAAAATTTCAATCGTGTAGAATGTCGAATCAAGCACTGAGGCAGACCTCCTGGTATCTCGTTCTTCTCTTCCTCACTTACTGCTACGGTGTTGGAGTATAAATGACCCCCAAGTACTTGGTACAGAAACTTGTGACACGAGTTGTACTTATTCACACTGGCAAAGTATATTAATGCAGCAGAATTACAGTACAGCGGCGCCGACATGGAAAGAGGTTTCCACATGCCACCACTCAAGGCCTTCATAGACGATACAACAGTCCTTGCCAGCCTTGAGGAGGAGGCAAGAGAATCATGGCCAGGCTGCAGCTGGTCATCTCCCGAACTTGTGTGAAATTCAAGTCACAGAAGTCTAGAAGCTTCTTCCTCAAGGAAGGTAAGGTCAATCCTCGCGTCAGTTATACGTTTGCTGAAGGGGCTATCCCGACAGTCATCCAACAACCGGTGAAGAGCCTTGGCAGGGTGTATGACGGCAGTTTGAAGGATACTGCAAGAGCAAAGGAGACCAAGGAAGCCACACAGCTGGGCTCGCCAAGATCGAAGGTTGCGGCCTGCAAGGGAAGTACAAGGTGTGGATTTTCCAAAGCATCCACCTTCCAAAACTCCTTTGGTCGCGGGGACAAGTGCACCACGGTGGTAGCACTGAGAAGGTGGCTGGGAGCACCTTCCGGTTTTTCCAGCGTCGGGCTGTATGGAGGATCCGCCAAGTTGCCCATGCCGCTGAAGTCCTCTCAGAAGAGTTCAGGATTGGCAAGGCCAGACTCCAGATGATGCTCCAGACTTCTGATGACCCACTTGTCTGGTCGACTGTTCCGATCCTCAGGACTGGTAGGAAATGGAACGTCCAGCAGACAGTCGATGTGGCCATTGAGGGTCTTAAAACGAAAGAGGTCCTTGGCCATACCCAGGCAGGGGAAAAAGATGACTTGGATTCAGCGAGGGTACACCGAGGTGCTCCACGGCTGATGAAAGGGAGAAACGAGAACTCGTCGTCCAGGAGATCCATGCTTCGGAGGAGGCTAGAAGAGTCGCAACCCCTGTGCAACAAGTCCAACAAGGTCAGTGGACTACCTGGGAGTCAGCCATGTAACGCATGCTGCCCTGGAATGACATTTGGCATAATGGCCTCCCTCCGACTAGCCTTCATCATCCGAGCGACTTACGACCTGCTTCGAACAAACTCAAACCTGGCCAGATGGGGGAACGTTGATGACTCACGTTGTCCCCGTTGTTGAAGGAAGCAGACCCTCAACCACACTCTTGCGGGTTGCGCAATGGCTCTTGGTCTTGGCCGCTGGACGTGGCGCCATAACAGAGTACTCCACCACTTGGCAGAGGCAGTCATTGAGACGGCCAATTAGACCGCGCCAGCAGCCAAGCTCCCACTGAACTTCGTCAAGAGAGGGGAGAAGTCCTGGGCGATCTTAGGAAGTTCCCCCAGCATTCAGGACTTCGCTCAGGATTGGAAGATGGCCATGGATCTCGAAGGAAGCAGCAATGAGTACCCGCAGCAGATCAAGGAAACAGGCCGGCGACCAGACATCGTACTGTATTCCATGACAGCTGAGTCCATGATCCTCCTGAAACAAAACAGTCCCAATAAAGAGCACCATGGACGAGTGGCACCAAATGAAACTTGCCAAGGATGAGCCACTCGTCAGGCACTTGGCTGCCTATGGAATCAGGGCCACAGTACTCGCAGCAGAGATCGGTGCAAGATATTTCATTGGTTACTCTTCTCGCAAGGTCTGCAGGCAGCTTGGCCTCCCCGAGAGAAAGACATTAAAGTTCCTGATGGCCATTACTGAAGTGGCAGAGAAGGCATCTTGCTGGATCTGTTTGAAGAGAGACACGGGGGAATATGGCGCACCAGAGGGCACTCAAGGGACAGTCCGTGGAAAGTGGGAGTCTACAAGCGTAGGCTGACGGGCTTCCTCCCTTCTTTTGACACCCACAGCCTGCGCATTGGCGAGGCAGACCATCACACAGTGTGCCTGGTCACATTTGACGACTGATGGGCACCTGAGGTCTACCTCAGGTGTGGCCTCTCCCCCCCCCCTTCCCCCCGAAAGTGTCAGGAAGACAATGCCGAAACACTTCAAGACGGGGACGCTTCCTCTGAAGACCGTCAGTCGTCTCGCTTCTTATGAAGTTCTTGTCTTCCTATAAAGAAAAAGTAGAGCGGAAAAACCTCACTCTTGGATGCAAGAGAAGAAATTCCCGTTAGTCAGGCAGCTCGAAGTTGCTGATGGTGACACATTAATACGCTAAGAAAGAGTTTCGTCAGCACCAAAACTGTCGCAGCCTTGTTTCTGGAATGGATTTAAAGCTGTCTTTTTAATGATCAGTGCATGTGTTCAAGAAGTTCATGTGATGCCTGTATGTTCCAGGCATTCAAATAATGACTTACCATGACAGGTAATTCGTAAAAACTTGGAGATTTGAGTCATTTGACTACGTCGATTGCCTGCAACACGCATACGCAATAAGTTCATGTAATGGCTCGATGTCGTCTGTCTGTTTTTGCATGTCTTTGTGCTTTCTGTCTGCAGTATGTGCATTTTTATGCCTGTGCGTCGGTGTGTCTGTATAGCTGTGTGCCTTTCTGTCTGTCTGTCTGTCTGTCTGTCTGTCTGTCTGTCTGTCTGTCTGTCTGTCTGTCTGTCTGTCTGTCTGTCTGTCTGTCTGTC